>JBBPKT010001071.1:0-11226 GCA_038089395.1 Pulveroboletus frians
CTGCTGAAAGATGATGTCAGGAGGATTGAGAGTGTGATGCTCTAGGGTATTGAGCAATTCATCCTTCAATATTTGAAGGTAAAGGTCTCCATCCATCCTACCATCAATCTTGCAGGCATAGCCAACTTCCTCCCAAGTCATACAGCCCCATACCATCACAGAACCTCCTCCAAACTTCAAGGTTTCCTGCACTAGCCTATCATTCAGCCTTTCTCCTGATTTTTTCCAAGCCTATTTGTGCCCATCTGAGCCTAGATGATTAATTTTGGTCTCATCAGACCATATCACCTTCTTCCAGTCCTCCAGAGTCCAATCTTTATGGGCATAGGCAAAGTCCAAACATGCTTTACAATGTTTTGCAGAGAGTAGAGGTCGTTTGATCTTGACTACAGCCTTCATTCCAGCTTTTTTAAGGTATCAATGAGTAGTGCTTGGATGAAGAGGCTGATTGGTGATCCCTGAGAGAGTTTTGGTCACTTGAACTGCATTTTCTGCCTTCTGGGATGAAATAAGATGGATAGCATGGCAGATATTGGAGGGGAAGAGCTTTCATGGGTGACCTCCAGTAGACTTTTGGAGGTTGGAACGCTCCTTGGAGTGAAGTCTGGACACAGTAGCAATGCTGAGACCAGTAGAAGAGGCAATAGAGCAAGTAGAATGACCAGCATCAAGCTGTGATAGAATGGTATTCTTTTGAGTAGAAGAGAGAGATCACATGATGATAGTGGTTGAAAAGAAAGAAGTGTAAGAGCCAATTCAAACTCAGACATAATGTTTACATGTGTATATTTGTTTGTATGCCAAATAAACACCAACTATCCTACTGTTTACCAAGAATTCTACTACCATTATCAAAAGGTGCAAAACTGTTACAATGATATATGTGGATTAAAATGGGTATATCTCCACAGCATTCACACATGGTCACATGACTCAGGGACAACATTTGTAGCCAAGGGTTAGTAGTTCCCACGCCCCCACTAAAGCTAAGCGAAATTCCCACACCCTCAGATACTACATCACACACACTCCAAAAGTACCAAACATTGTAACGGTTTTGCACCTCACTGTATCTCTGCTTTCCATGGCTCTTATGCTTGTTTTGATCACAATCACATGCTGTAAGGGCCCCCTCTTCTCTTTTTTTCTTTCATTCACAGTGGTGCTTCTAACTCTGACCTTGTCAATGTATACCTGGTCAGCAGGCTCAGCATGAGCATCCAGGCTGACTGCCTAATTTAGGCAAGTTATGTCAGCATGCAGCAGACATCTGGTTCTGGGAGGTGCTTGGTGCTCTACCCTTTTGACAAAATTTCCGAAGTCCGGAAGGGTGCAGCTGTTAAGTCTGGAGTAATCTGGGCTAAAGTACATTAGAAAAAGGGATAATTTTATGTAAATGGGGCTCACTTCAGCTGCTGCCAGATGGGCTATAGCAACTGAAGTGCTAAGTGTGAAGTGGAATGGTATATATAGTGTGGGGTGAGTAAGGTGCTTATCCCCTGATCTAACTGCAAAGCGAGAGAAATGTTCCCACAAATGTACAGTGGCTCAAATAAGTGTCCCAATGTTAGGCCATTTTAGAAAGATTTGATATTTGCAAGAGAACTAAAATAGATTAGCTCTGATCCTTGTGAGGTCATTAGTAGCCCTAACTCCTACCCTGAAGATGGGCACTTAGTCATATGATTTTGTTGCCATGGCACTGAGATATAACAATTTCAAAATGACATATCATTGGGACACTTATTTGAGCATAATATTATTAGCCAATTTTTAGTAAATAACATATTGTTCTGATGGATGCTGAGTTCAAACCTTGTCTTATTGTGTAACTTACATAACCCTGGGAACTATAAAGAGCAGAGATACCACCTAGCTAGCTTTACTTCACTATAAAATCTATTTTTGCCTCTGCTAGAGTTTATATTCTCTTTTTCTCTGAATCTGGCCTTTCTGCTAGGAAAATATCCTCCCAAACTGGTCTGGGGAAATCCACTGTGGCCAGGGTTCTTAAAAAAATCCATTCAGAAAGGGAAAATATCCAATTAGGCCCTTCTTCTAAGCTTTCTCCTATTGATAAAAGAAGGATTGTCTCTAGTATTATCTTTGGCAAGGTTGAAAATGCTGTCCAGGCAACCCATATCATTAATTCTACCCTCTCCTATCCTATCTCTCCTCAAACTGTTCAAAATGTACTAAAATCTGCATTTTTAAAAGCTGTAATCAAGAAAAAAAAGTCACTCTTGTCTGTGAAACATAGAAAACATTGGCTGGATTTTACTCTAAAGCACCAATACTGGACTGTGGAGGACTGGACTAGGGTAATTTGGTCAGATGAAACCAAGATTAACAGGATTGGGTCAGATGGGAGAGAGTGTATGTGGAAAGAGGCAGGAAAATCTTTGCAAGATAAAAAGATACAAGAAACAGTAAAGTTTGGAAAAGGCCTCTTAATGGTTTGGAAATGCATGAGCTGGAATAGAGTGGGGATTCTTGCAGAGGTAGAAGGGAGGATGAATTCTAAGCAGTATGTCTCCATTTTGGAGGATAATCTGCTTCCTATTATGAAAAAATCTGGGATTCCTAAGAAGAGCATTATCTTTCAATTATATAATGAACCCAAGCATACCTCTAAAATGGCCCAGGAGTGGCTGGGATCTCAAGGGATCAAGGTTCTTGATTGGCCAGCACAATCTCCAGATATTAATCCTATTGAATATCTCTGGGAAATCATCAAAAAGAAGCTTAATAACTATACAACAACACCAAAAGGGATTTGGGAGCTTTAGGATAGGATTGAAATGGAATGGGGCAAAATAGAGTCTCAGGAATGTCAAAGATTGATAGAAAGTATGCCTAAAAGACTAGAGGCAGTGTTAAAGGCAAAGGGAGGGTACACAAAGTGTCCCAATGACATGTCATTTTGAAATTGTTATATCTCAGTGCCATGGTAACCAAATCATATGACTAAGTGCCCATCTTCAGGGTAGGAGTTAGGGATACTAATGACCCTGCAAGGGTCAGAGCTAATCTATTTTAGTTCTCTTACAAATATCAAATCTTTCTAAAATGGCCTAACATTGGGACACTTATTTGAGCCACTGTAAATAGCCCTGGAGCCTTGCCATATTGGATGGAGCACTGTACCTACTACTCAAGTTGTATCATCCAGTGTTCCAGCCAGTCAGTGGTCCATCCAGAACTCACTAGATTTTGTCACCTTTACCCTGGCATTGCATGTGGACCATGTTCAAATGGAATATCTCACTTTGAGTCCCTACAACACTCCAAAATTTTTTACTGAACCTCTCATAGGTGTTCTGCTGCTGCCTTTTTGCCATGGTCAGCACTAGTGCACTCTGGCATTTAATGTGTCTGGTATAGCCCAGAGCTCATTAGGGTGCATGTTTCTCGGCTGCTTTACATTGACCTGGAGCTAGTGTGATCAATGAGGTCCATACTGGCACCTATATCTCCCTTTGGTAGTGGCACTGGATTGGGCTTTGGTATGCTAACTCTCATGTCCAATGATTTCTCACAAACAACTCTGGTAATCTGTAAGGCTCCTTTGTCTTCCACTTCTTTGGTAGCAGTACTGGGTTGGGCTTTGGTATGTTGATGCTAGCTCTCACATCTGTCTTTCACTCCTTTGGTAGTGGTACTAGATCAGGCTTTGGTATGCTAGTGCTAACCCTCACATCTGTCTTGCACTCCTTTGGTAGTGGTACTGAATTGGGGTTTGGTATGCTAATTCCCATGTCTGATTATTCCTCACTGACAACTCTGGTGATCTGCAGGGATTTTTTGTCTTTTGCTCCTTTGGTAGCAGTACCAGATCAGGCTTTGGTACATCTCATGTCTCTTGTGTCTGTCTTCCACTCCTTTGGTAGCAGTACTGGATTGGGCTTTGATATGTCTCATGTCTCTCATGTCTGTCTTCCACTCCTTTGGTAGTGGTACTGAATCAGGCTTTGGTATGTTGATGCTAACTCTTGTGTCTTTCTTTCACTCCTTTGGTACACTAATGCTAATTCCTGTGTCTGTCTTTCACTTCTTTAGTAGTGATACTGGATCAGGCTTTGGTATGTTAACACTAATCCTCTGTCAAAATAGGAATAGGCAACTGTGTGTGCAGCCACCCATCAGACTGAACTGATATTCTTTTGTACAACATATGATAGTCATCATCTTTCTTTGTCCTCTTTATCTCTTTCTGCAGTCTTTGTCCTCCCTTTCATTCTTTCATAATGGCACACATTACTTTGTTGGCACCCAGGTTGCAATGCTTCCTCCAGAGGTGGAGAAAGATGAGCAGTTCCTGTGCCTGCTTGAGATGAGGGGCTTTCCCCTCTTGTTTGTTTTCTGCCCTAGTGAACAAGGCACAGACACTGTCTCCAGTGTTGTAAAGACAGATAGGGCCCATAATGCCCCTGTCCATACAAATGGTGAAGGCAGCAGACTGCTAAGGAGGAGTGGGGGACAGATCCCCTTCAAGATATTTCAAAGGGAAGCCTTGAGAGACTCCCCTTGGTATGTATAGAGGTTTCCCTCTATCCTGATGAATAGGGTGCACAGAGATTCCCCTGGACAAGTGGTGGTGGGGCCAGCTCATCCACAATCATGTCCTTATATGGGAGAATGGGAGGTAGCTCAGAGAGGGGAGAGATTGCTCTCTCCTTCCCCTTGTGAGAAGTAACTGCAGGCAGAGCCTGCACAGAAAGAAGGAGGGGGGGAGCATCAGGGCCTGCCTGCACCCTCCCCCCAAAAGAAAAGGTAGGTAGCTGGGGAACCACCATGAGTGGAATGGGAGGGGGAGCACCAGAGGTGCCTCCTGAAGACACAGCAAGGGTGTTATGCAAAGGGTGATCTTGTCATGAGCCTCCATGAGTGAAGAGTGGAGGTTATGACAGTTGTGCTGAAGGTGGTAAATGTGATCCACCAAATCAGTGTAGGCATTATGCTGACAGAGATGAGTGACATCATCGGTGAGGTCAGGGATGGCCTCAGGAATGCCATCTGCTTTGATGGCCATGGCAGCACTAAGGTGCAATATGTATATGTTATAGGCCTTCCAATCATGTTCATGATGGAAAGTGGGCAGGTGGGAGTGGGAGATTCACTACCCAGGGGACAGATGATAGCAATGCTTGTTGTGATGAGGAGGGGTCACAGCACCATTTGGCACTGCTGCTGATGGTGCAGCTGCTGTGGCAGCCAGTCTATAGGAGGCTGACCTTGTGAATGAGCCTCCAGAGGGTGTGCAATTGCACAAGAGGGATTGATCACAGTCAACACCCTCAGGGGACTGGGAGACATGAGGGGAGGAAGAGGAGGATGGGGTAGGGGAGTGGCTATGCTCAGCCATGCTGTGGGATGGGATGGTAATGATGGTAGGAGGAGAGGTGGTGGTGGACATGGTATGATATAAGTAAAGTAAATTGAAAAGGGAAATATTACATGAAGAAATAAAAAGAAATCAGCAAAGTAGGAGCATAAGTGAAGGTGGTGGCAGTTGTTTGCAAGTGTGGTGTCCTTGTTTGTTATTGCTACTATTGTATCTACTGTTTATCTTTTTTCTTTTGTAATCATTTTTATTTGTCTTGTTCTTTTTCTTTTTTATGTCATGTGGTTCATTTTATTTGCTAGTGTTGTGGATTGATTGATTGATCAAACCATCACATTACATTCATGTGCCTTGGCACACTTGCTGCCTTGTGAGGCAGCTGGCATACATTTTATATGCCATGGAGCTGGGCTCCTAGGTGGAATCTCCAAGATTTCACTTGACAAGAAAATGGGCTGTCTGGCCCTCCCAGCAGTGGGTGAGTATCTTGTCCACCAATCACTCATCAGTGTCTGATGCCTCAACATTGTAGAACATGTGCATGTCCCTCTTCAGGAAGAGTGTTATCATTCTGTTTGTAGCAGTGTAGTAATGCTATGTGAAATTGCAGATGAATATGCTACTTCTGGAGCTCCTCAGGGAGTCCAGAGCATAGGTGTTGCTGGCACCATCCTTCACAGGAACCTTCATAGGTCCAATGTACTTGGGTATGAGCTTATGAGCTCTGCCCTTTGGCATTGCCAAGTTCTGGGTTGATAAGTAAACCCAATCATTGACCTGGAGGGCTGTTTCCTCCTTCTGCCTTTTATTCACATGGTGCATCTGCACCACTCTGCTCTCTCACCAGTACCAGTAAAAACAATGTATCAAAGACTTGTTATACCAATGAAAATGCTATGTATTAATCATTGTGATACTAGGCAGATATATCACACCTGCCCATGTCCCCTTCCCCCTCAAGCTCATTCATTGATATATCCCTTCTTGCAGGCAGCCGTTTCGAATGCGGATATATCACAACCGCCCCTTCCCACGCTGACACTGTCAATGGCCCACTGATATAACACTTCCTATCCGCGAGTACGCCAGCGATTTCGATCGCAGATATATCACAACCGCCCATTCGCTTTCAACTGATATATTCCTTCTCAGCCGCAACACTGCTGTTCGCAGATATATCAGTACATCCCCTTCCCTCCCTCGAGCCCATTCACTGATATATCCCTTCTTGCAGGCAGCCCTTTCGATCGCGGATATATCACAACTGCCCCTTCCCTCCCTGACACTGGCCCACTGATATAACGCTTCCTGGCCGCGGGTATGCCAGCGATTTCGATCGCGGATATATCAGTACGTCCCCTTCCCTCCCTCGAGCCCATTCACTGATATATCCTTCCTGCAGGCAGCGATTTCGTTCGCGGATATATCACACCCACCTTTTCCCTCCCTCACGCCAGTTTACTGATACATCCCTTCTTTCAGGCAACCCTTTCGAACGTGGATATATCACAACCGCCCCTTCTCTTTCAACTGATATATTCCTTCTCAGCCGCAACCCTGCTGGTCGCGGATATATCAGTACGTCCCCTTCCCTCCCTCGAGCCCATTCACTGATATATCCTTCCTGCAGGCAGCGATTTCGATTGCGGATATATCACACCTGCCTTTTCCCTCCCTCACGCCGGTTTACTGATACATCCCTTCTTTCAGGCAACCCTTTCGAACGTGGATATATCACAATCACCCCTTCTCTTTCAACTGATGTATTCCTTCTCAGCCACAACCCTGCTGGTCACGGATATATCAGTACGTCCCCTTCCCTCCCTCGAGCCCATTCACTGATATATCCTTCTTGCAGGCAGCGATTTCGTTCGCGGATATATCACAACTCCCCCTTCCCTTCCTCAACCCTATCTACTAATATAACACTTCCCAGCTGTGGGCATGCCAGTACTTTCAACTGTGGATATATCACACCCGTATCGTTGATGATATATTACTTGTAGAATCTGCAACATGCCACTAGCACTTGTATGATACATTATTGTAACACAGCAATATGCTTATTCAAGCTCTTCGGTTGTCGCCACGGGAATGGAAGCCCAAGAAGCTGTGCAAGCAGCGATAAACCTTTCGCGCAGTGCAGCCTGACGCCTAGCATATGCTGTAAGCCCCTCACGGTCAGCTTCACTCTCTAATGTGCGTGTGCATGCACACTGCAACCACTGCTTCTTTTCCCAATGCAAGAAGGCCTTGATTCTTCGCATTTCCTCCCTCAGAAGAATCACTTCCTCGTCCCAACGTTCTGCGCGTGCGCGTGCTTTGCACCATTCAATTCGCAAACCTACCAGATTCAGTGAGTGCTCATCTACCAACCATGCAACGAGCACTTACTATCCTGAAGACCTTTCTCACTGTTATCCAATACACCTGGCATCTTCCAGATCCATGACATGTCTCGAGTGCCCTCTGTCTGTCCATCCAACATGTCTGACATATATCTCATGTCAGTATCGTGCAATGGACGCAGTTGACTCTCCCATTCAGTATTGCCCACTAGCGGCCCCAGCACCTGCAAAGCCTCCAGCGCCACTGAATACTTGACTTTTCCCTGTGCCTTTCTTTTTTCAGCATAATCTAGAGCACTACGTGCCCTCGTATTAGCTCGTTGTCCTCGGATATTGTTCAACTTGAACATCGCTAAGTGTGCATGCAGTTGTATGGCCCGCCGAACCTCATTCAGCGCATTGTTGGCTTGTGCATGGCGCAACTCCAACTCGATTCATTGCAGACGAGGGTCACAAGGTGTGCTAGGGCTGAGCTCAGACGGAAGGAAGAGCTTGGTCTTTTCAGATCTGTTGGCATTGTCGCTGTTGTCCTCATTGCTGCGGTCGGCATGCAGTGCACCGATGGATGGCATGTACAAAATTTGCACTTGTGTCCAAGCATCCAGTCTTCGTTGCAGGGCATTTCAACGGGCCGCTATATTTGCTTTCTGTAGATCTGTAGCATGGATACCTAGTGCGGCACTATCTACAGCCACTTGCCACCTCCGGAGCATTGTATGAGATGCAATTCCATGACAGGACACTCCAGGGAACACGTACTGTAAGTCCTGGAGATCCAGCCCCGATGAGATCAGAACCAATGGTGATATATCCGCATGGAGTGATACATCAGTGCAATTAGCCAGCGCTTGTGCTTCTTTGTCTGCCAGTCACCACCTGACAGTCACCATTGTCATGGCTACCAAATGATTAGCACACAATCAATCGCTAGTTTCACCTTACCACTTATGCGATGTTTGACTCTCGAAAGGATTCGACTTCGTTTTATCTTCCTGCCATTCTTGATATTCCAAATGCCACCTCCCCAATTGCTTGTCTTCTAATGTCCTCTTGAACTCCTTGAGCTCTCGGCGATGAGTTTCAGCCCTAGGCAGAGCCTCCATTATTTTCCGCAACATCGTTCGCCCTGCCAGGTTCTCTAAGGTTAGGACGACGTCGGAAACATCGGCAACCTACTAACCAAGCGCCATGCGTTTCTTCCAGTTAGAATCACCGAAATGATCATCCAGATGGTCTCGGCGTGATCCAGGTCCCATTTCTTTTGTGCTCGACACCACACGGTTGAAATTGGCCCAGCCACGCTCGGGAGCCTCACCATCAGTACGACCTATCCAACGAGTGAAATTGAACGAGAAAGTGGTTTGACAACTTTGGATATGAGCTCTGAGATGAAACTTTGGTACAAAGAAGCGCACAACCCTGGAGTTGTGGTTTAGTTGGAGGTGCTCAGGGATGGCGGTCATGCGAGTCCAAAGCTTCTTGTGCCACTGGCATGCAATGTCATACGAGAAGTTGAACATCATCAATGCAAAGTGTGCCACGGCTGAGAACACCAAATAGTCCATGTTAACGTACCTAGAAAGTCAGCACGTGTGTGACACAGAATCCCTAGATACTCACTTTTCACCCTTCTGGAGATCTCCCACGCCGCAAGGTAACTTCATTTCATGTCGCGCGCAATCAACGGTCCCGACACCCGTCGCCGCCAGCCCACGAGAGGATTTTGAATCGGCCATGTTAACAGCATTGTGACTAACGCAAGTACTTTTCTGTTTTCTGAGTCAGCCAGCAATAAATTTCGACTGGGTTTCACATACCTCTTGTGGCAAGGTTGCGTGATTCGCCAGATATTTTTTGTAAGGTTGCTCTTCGACGAAGTATGCCCAGCCACAATTGAGGCTCGGATCGTTCACGTCTGATGACACTGTTTTCCGTTTCAGATGGAAATTGGCGTCAATAGCAATGAAGAGCACATATATCCATCTGCAGTTCAATCAATGCTTCTCATCAATTGAACCTGCGAGAACAACTTACCCCTCAGCAGGCCCCAGCCTATCCCAACCCTCCGGCAAGTTGATACCTGGATGTGGACAAGCTGGGCACTTCACCGCGCATTCCCCGTTGGGGGTACTCTCGATACCCTTCGGATCATGCCCTCGACCAGCACGCTTGAGTTGCTTGAGGTGGCGGTATTCCCGCATCATTCGCAGGAAGGCGGGATATCGATCGTGGATCACCTCCAGGCCAGTATTATCGGTGAGGCGTGAGAGGCTGCTATAGTACTCATAGGCAGAAGCCTTCGATTCTAGCGAAAGTAGGTGGAACGCCTTGAGCACAGCAAATGTCGCCGCAGTGCGTGGTTCTTGGGTAGTCGCAGGAAACCATCGAGAACGGAGAAGCTGCTTGCAATACGTTTGCGCATGTTCACATCCGCAAAAGTCTATGTTGACTTCGTGGATGCCATTGACATCAATCATGACAAACTCATTGCCTGCAGCAGGTTTGCAATTATAGCAGACATAGCCGGGGGGGTGACCAAGTTGGATTCGAAGACCCATTGACTTGAGGGTGACACGTTGGAAATACTCTCCGTTCCATTCCTGAAGCCTAGTTTAGCTCCAGAAACAGTCTCTGAAGGGGGACATACCAAAATTCTGTGTAATGGACTAGTGACATGACGCTGAAGCATGCAACACAAGCATGCCAAACGTGTTCCGAAGCAATCATCACACCGATACTTTGCAGGATCACTTCCCCAGCAGTCACAGCTCCCACCGTGACGGGCATCATCGCCTCGACCATCGAGGTGAATCATCTCATCAAGATAAACTGCCTGCTCTGGCAGCCACTGAAGCAGAGGTGCCGCCTGCCAAATGCAGCATATTCTCAGATGAATCCACGGATGAAACTGCAATAAAACACACTCACGCTAGATGGAAATTTAGGGGCACTTGCGTGACAACCCGCGTCCATGGGCTCGCGTGATATATCATCATCAATACTAGGTCCCGACTCCTCCCAGTTCTCGCAAAGGTCATGTGAGGGGAAAGTGTCTGTGTCACCCAGAGAGTGAACGGGACTTTCGTTCTCCGCGATAGGTTGAGTCTGTAAGAAAGAGCACTCTCCTGCTAGCTGCCCGTCCTTATGCGGACGGAAGACATGATAACGTGCAACTTCACTGTTTTGAGGAGGAACCATGAACTTGGTGAGACGAGGTTTCTTTGAGGGTCTGCTGCGGCGTGACATTGTTGGGATTCAACGTACTAGGGAGAGGCAAGTCTGACCATGATATATCTATATCTTTTTTCTAACAGTGCGTTCTGCATGGGAACGGCTACCGACCCTCACAGATAAAATAGATGCCATGCATTGCACCATCCACCTCTCTTTGATCCTGATTGCCCCCGATGTGAGTCGAATTCACCCCAGACGTTTAGGCTACTGACCTGATACGACAGGCACGCAGCAAATCGGCAACGATGGACATGATTATGGCAGCGGGCACAGTTGGCAGACAGTCCGACCCCTTTTCCC
>JBBPKT010001072.1:0-11222 GCA_038089395.1 Pulveroboletus frians
GTGGTTTTTCTACAATGAGAGGAACCTCGCCGATTGATATATCCTCCTCGACCTCGGTTTCTTGATATCTTCGGGAACTCAAATCAGGGATTGCATTGATACCTGACCGATTATTGGTGCCATTATTATTCTGAATGCGCCGATCAGCACCCTTAGAATGGAATGATGGCTTGGATCCCGTGATTCGGGAACTCCCTGATCCCACGTTCTCTGGCCGAATTTTTGATTCCACCATTTTTCGAGCTGAGTATTGAATCATGAAGCAAACGAGTAACATTAACTAAAATGATGTCACTCACCATTTTTTGGCGGTCCAACCTTCACTTCTGGCCGAGGGTGATGAGGAACGACATTCTTTACAGTCATATTCATAGCAGGAAGTCTTCGGACTAAACATCAAATTCATGATGAGCAATATGAGATCAATAAAAAGGGAACAAAGCTACCATGCCTCGGGGGTCCAACCTTTATCAGTCTCGGCCGATCCTCATCTTCACTCCCGATTGTTGAGCCATCGGTACTCTGCATACGTGGTTTTCTTGTGATTTTTCCTATTCATTTATTTTTAAAGATACGCTATCACAAGTCAATCATGAGGACATACCGCGTGTCGGTGCCCCCCCATTCAATGGAGCAGACCGCCGAGATGAGTTCCCGACATCTTGTTCGCTATCTGACCAATCAGAGTATGGGTCAGATGAACCCCGAACCTCCTTTCCTTTCCCTTTGTTCATCGAATGGACTGCTTCTCCACCATATTCCTCCTCCTCCTCCGACCCATCATCCTGTCCATCACCCTGTCTCTGGTCACAAGACTGACCTTTAACCTTCCGCAGCCTCACCTGCTTCGGCTTCTCATCTTCACTCTCTACAGGTGGCTGCAGCTCGTCCTCTGCATCCAACCGATACTGGAATGCAAATATATTTTCTGGATGATCATGTTGTCGTTTCCGAATGAAATCAAGGAACTGTCGGGCTTCTCCAGTTTTGAGGTGGCTCGGATCATCTGGAAAGACAAAACCGTCAGGTAGATGTTCCTCCAGGAACATGTCCGCCTGGAACTTGGCCAGCTTTTTGAAGGGTGCCGAAACCTTCGGGTTTTTGCATGTCGTTCCTACACCCAATTAGAATAGGCAAGAAGATGGAATTTTGAAGTGACGTACGGTAATGTGCACTGAGGAAGCCTCGGACCATTGCCTGCATATCAGCTCGGCTTCGGCCGGTGACATCGGGGATCCAGATTGTGCCATCTGGCCGGGTTACCATCTTTACAGGGGCGTCTCCCCGCTTCTGCCTGGGTTTCCTTGGCTTTTTCACATCCCCCTGGGTCCCTTCCCCACCTTCGTCATCTCCCTCAACTCCATCGCCCGCGGGATCGAAACATCGGCTGATATACCTATCCCACTCGCCCTGGATGGAATCGAATCCCAGGAAGGTTGGCCCATTTTCAATGGCCGAGTTGAAGTCGAAGCTTGTCTCCGTCAGACTCCCATCATTATCCAAATATGTGGAAATGACGCACTAGTTGGAAAACAGCTCGCCCTTATTATCCTTGAATCCAGTCAACACAACCATTCGTATCCCTCCTTTCTTCCACATTTCCTGGGCAAACTGCTTCATCACCAAACCAGCACTCCTAGTTGCGAATCTGTGTGATATGCATAGTGAGTACTCGGCGTCAATATTGTCTGAAAAGAAACATCTACCGAGCCTTTGCTTCGGCCGAGGCACCTTTCTGATTCCACACGGCTGCAGTTAACTCGGCCTGCTCAATCACCTCGGGAGAAAGACCCCCGATTATCTCACCCAGAACGGTCTGGTAGTGCTGAAACATGGCCGAGGATCCTGGCCGAGCTCCGAACCGTTCCTCGATCGTTTGCTTAATTTCATCCTTCCTTAGCTCCCGGATTACTGTCCGGGCTGTCCAAGTTCTCCCGAGGGTGATTCCATCTTTTTTCGGTCCTATTCGACCTTGCTTATGCATCCACTTCAGGTAAGTCTACCTAGTGTTCAGTTTCATTTCCGATGTACATTGGCAACCTCACTTACCTGAAGTTGGCGGTCCCACTCATTGTGCTCCTTCGTCAGGTTCTCCCTCAGACATCGCAGCTGGGTAACCAGAGCCCTCCAAACTGTTTGCCGTTTCTTCCCCCTAGCAGCTTTCCATGTTGGCCATCTTTCCTGGAGCAGCTGTAGTACGGTGTCAGATATTCCTATACTTCGGTGATGCCCTTCTGTGTACTCCTTCGAAGAAGGCCCTGCCTCATTCTCTGGGATGTTTTGCTCGGTCTCGGCTTCTTCTTCTGCCATATCTTCATCTGAGCCATGGTAGCAGGTTGCCTGATATTCGGATGCAGCATAATCCTCCTCACGGTCAGACATTGCAAAGGATAATCAAGGTAGACTGGAGAATGGCACCTGACATATATTTCTTTCAACATGCCCACACGTCGTCATGGCCAGGTAGCCAAGGTTACTCAATAAACGAAATAAATTCCCCCAGATGAACATATGTGGCCAATTGATAGAACCACATTGCACCCGGATCAAGTAGCCGAGGGTCTGGACTCTGTTCCAACTAGCCGAGATGACAAACTAAGAGAAGAATCATCTCGGGAAGCACCTTCCTGTTCATGCCTTGCCCGCATACCTCCTTTAGGCCTCTTCCACACCATTGTTCCATATTAGGAAATAACCACACCTTGATATGTTTTGTTCTAGAAATGGAAATTACTCTGAGAACATGTTTTCTGCTTTTTCTCCACATTCTCCCTAAATACATTATGGTCTGCATATAAATAAGTGGTTAAATATATGAAAGACAATATATATCCACCTTATCAATCCCTTAAAACATTCTCTAAAGTAATAATGGAGATTTGATTGAGAAAAGAAAAACATATCTGCATTTTTGACATATTAGAGCCACACTCCTAGATTATATACTCCCAAAAAGCTCTTATATATATTGAAAACATAGCAACAGCACAGATCACCAGGATCAAAGCTGATGATATTGTGACATGTATTTCTTCTGATCCCTTTCATCACTTTCCTAGATTTTTTCAGGCCCTTATGGATCTGAAATGAGATATGCATTGTAGGATAATATATATCTCTATATTATTCCATACAGATTAGTTGCAATAGTGTGATAGACATCATCTAGAACATGTTTCTCAGTTTTATGCAACGAATATATTATAAGTGACTGGATGATCATATTATCAGGGCAATTACACTTACCTCTGCATCCCATTTCTATCTAGCATTCCCTATTTATTCATATTTTTCCAATGCTGATTGAAGATGTGAGGACCAATCTAAACATATGGGAGCGTGGGAAAGTCTCCGGAAATTTAGGAGACTTTCAAAACAAATCAAGAATTAGTCATTGTGAGTTCCACAACACTTGTAGTATCATTCTAAATAGTAGACTCTGTATTCAGAGTGCCATTAAACTTGTATATATTATGTGCCTAGTAGATTTCACTTTCAGAACATTAAAGATGCGAAAATATGTTAGTTGTGACTACTTTCCCTCAGATGCAAGTGTTCATTGCCACTGATACCAAATATACACTTTTGCATTTTTGATACTCTAGGGATGAAATGGACTAGGCACATAGTGTATACAAGTTTAATGGCACTCTGAATACAGAGTCTACTATTTAGAATGATACTACAAGTGTTGTGGAACTCTCAATGACTAATTCTTGATTTGTTTTGAAAGTCTCCTAAATTTCCGGAGACTTTCCCACGCTCCCATATGTTCAGATTGGTCCTCACATCTTCAATCAGCATTGGAAAAATATGAATAAATAGGGAATACTAGATACATATGGGGCACAGATGTCAGTACCATTGCCCTGATAATATGCCTATCATATCACCTATAATATATTCATTGCATGAAACTGAGAAACATGTTCTAGATGATGTCTATCACACTATTGCAACTAATCTGTATGGAATAATATAGAGATATATATTATCCTATAATGTGTATCTTATTTCAGGTTAGCTAGGGCCCTGGAACAATCTAGAAAAATGACAAGAGGGGTCAGGAGGAAAACATATCATAACATCACCAGCTTTGATCCTGGTATTCTGTACTATTAATATGTTTTCAATATATATGAGAGCTCCCTGGGAACATATTTATATGGATGTAGCTACAACATATTAACAATGTAGATATGTTAATTCTCTGATAAGGAATTCTCTTGAAGCACTTCCAATGCTCAAGAGTTTATTTTTTGGCCAGCAGCACTGTCTAACAGGGTATATGTTATGAGAGAGTTGAATTTAAATACTCCCAGATAAAGTAGCATATATCTCAGCCATGGCCATCTGATGAGGGCTTTATTAATGTGCCCAGATCAAGTAGCCGAGTGTCTGGACTCGGCTCCAACTAGCCGAGATAACACACCAATGGAAGAATAATGTCTATTGAGTAATCTGTTGCAAAATATACATGATCTGACATTGATTGATTTGGTATCCATCTTTTCCAACCAACACTACTCTGTATTTCATCAGTCTACAAATGCCGAAGAATCCCTACAAACGAAAGATTAACCTGGAAAGGGTTACTCGTGCAACATGGGTCACAAAAGATACCACAAGGGGGCCGAAGATGACTCTAGTCAGATTGGATCCTGCCGAGAGCACAACTCAATCAGTGCAGTCTACCTCAAGCAAGCCTGGCGCTTCTAGCTCTCAGGTTACTTTTGGTTGTGATATGTATGATCTTTGGCACATTTTAACATGTTATTGTAATGATGTTTCATCAAGGCCGGGTGATGAAGGGGCAGAATTTGATGAGATACAGCCTATCCGATTGCGCCCGAAAAATGTACCGAACAATGGTTTCTGTGAGCATGCTTATCTGAAGGCTCCTCTAGACTTCAAATGATTATCTCCGGGAATGGGTCCCTCACAAGGATGAATTCCTGCAAGCTCTGTTGGACATGGAAGCGCCCTCCGAACCCCGAGAATGCAGCATATGCCATCGAGATGGTATTTATCGGTGTTCAGACTGTTTCGGCCAGCCACTGTTTTGCACTCGGTGCTGTCGGGATCTGCATCAGAGAAATCCCTTTCACCGGATCCAGCAATGGACTGGAGCATTCTTCGAAGATTCGTCTTTAATAATGGTGTGCAATTGCAATTATTTCTTAATATTAACAAGTCAGATGATATTGAAATAGACTGGCTTTCAACTGTATCTCGGTCATGATGGGGACCCTTGTTTTACAGGTAGCCATGAATGTCCGAGTATCTCAGGAGGACCAATACCCATGGATGAAGAGGCATGGGATGACATTGACCGAGATGATGTGCCTCCACACCTTTGTCCACCGACCGGATCTGATTATCTGACTGTGGTT
Organism: Pulveroboletus frians; assembly: GCA_038089395.1. NCBI lineage: Eukaryota > Fungi > Basidiomycota > Agaricomycetes > Boletales > Boletaceae > Pulveroboletus > Pulveroboletus frians. Next base: position 5,394 of record JBBPKT010001072.1, read on the forward strand.
GACGTGACTGGCATCCATTTCACCACAGTTAACTACTGCACATGCACTGGATCAGACCCCGAATATCTTCAATTGCTGAAATACAGGCTTTATCCAGCAACATTGCAAATTCCAAGGACTGCATTTACATTTACCCTGCTAGATGACTTTCTCCGAGATAATCTAGAGTGCGGCACATCGGGCATGAACTATTACAGCAAGCTCCGAAGAATAACCTCAAATGTCTTTCCTCATATGGTTCCAGTATGTTTCCAGCCCCATTTCTATCCATTCATCAACTCAGGAAATGGCAGGACCGTTACCGAGAGTTGCTTCGGGTTGCAAGACAATGGAGGCTGCTCAAACTTCTCAAGTGGAATGGCTTCGGTCATCATGCTCAGGAGCCACAGAAGGGGGATCTTGCCCTTTTTTGCCCGGCCTGTCCACAGCCTGGGATAAATGTGCATGTATCAGAGGATGAGCTCACTGAGTCGGTTGTTATTTCTTGCCAGTGATCAACATCTGACCCAGACTGGCATTTTTTGATAGCTGGAAGTATGGCCGAACTATCATCATGGATGGAAACTTTAAGGCCGAGCATATGCAGGAGAAACGGCCCGAAAATCAGACCTGGCTCATGGATGGCCTTGGCTATATGGTCACTCGGCCCGACTACCATGAGTACCTGAAGGAGACACACCATCCACCAGAGGTAAGAGTATGATATATGTTGTGAAATTCTTTGCATGTGATTATTGAAATCGAATATCAGCGATCAAATTGCAACAATCACCGAGCTGTGAACCAAGCCAATGCGAGCCGAGGTAAGTTAGAGGCCACCGGAATCGGAGGTTCGGCATGTGCTCGGCATGGTTGCTTTTTTCCACACTCTGTAGTAGACTTTCAGAAGGGAGAGAGGTAAGTAGTATGCATGGCAGAATCGCTATTCTCACATCCGCATAGGCAGGTAAACATGGACTACTCAATCGTCAATGCCCTGACCCATAATATGGGCAACATTTCGAGGGTCATAAGTTTCTATGACATCAATTGTTCATATATGAAGAAGCTCCGAGCTCGAATCAGGGAGAACAAGTTCATTCAGCTTCCCCCGAATCTAGAAATTGTGCCTGGGATTGGGATCTGGCATGTGCATGGACATCAGTCGGCATGCTTCTCACGGTATGCACCCCTGTTCATTCATGGAGCAGGGTGGGTCGATGGGGAGATCATTGAGACATTGTGGTCTAATTTGAACATTGTATCTGGGTCCACTCGAGGAATGTCCTCCGCTCATCGGCAGGAGCTTCTTGATTTCCAGATGAATGACTCCAATTTTATGAAAATGATCCGAATGTGTAAGTGGTATTGTTAAAATTCTATATATGATCCCAACAGAACTCATTAATACTAGCCCGAAGTCTGGCAAGAAAGCTCAGGGCTGCTCGGAAATCCTCGGCATCAGCCCGAGCTAAATTTCATGACCTTGATTCTGGAGTTCCGACCATTCAAAGAGAGAAGTGGCTGAGACAGGAGCAGAGGGCCATGCAGGGGCGAATCAGTGATCCAACAAAAATGGATATTTTTGAGGTCCAGCTGGATAAAGGTTTGTCCGAGGTTAAAGTGAGGCCGAGATCATTGCTTATGTTTGTCCATTCATAGCACCAACAGTACAGGCTGTAGAGATGGAAATACTTGAGGATATACAACAGATTCCAGATGTGCACCGAGGAGCAGCAACCTGGCTATCCAAGGGGCTAAAAATCGAGGAGGCTCAAATATCACTCAGAAGAGACATGAAGCGGATTGGATCTAGGGGTACCGAGCTACAACGGCTGGCTCTTGCTCGCCGAGCCGATCGCCTTGCTACCGAAATTGCAAGCTTTTTTGCCAATGCTTCCGCATTCATTTCTTGTGCAGATGAAGAAGAGGTACTATCTGATGTGTCCGACTGGGAGAGCAATGTCGGGGATGAAGATATGGGTGAAGGCCTCGGAGACAAACGACCGGATCAAGTCAAGCTCCCATTACCATCCAATTTGGGTCTCCAGAAATGCAAAGCTCTAGGTGTTCACCGCTTGGCTAAACAGGAACTCAAACTTCGGGCTGGGCAAGCCAATGATGCCTTGCATGAAATTCGACTTGCATTGGCAGATAAGGCAGTACTATTCCGCACGGACATTCGGCATGCATCTGGCCATGCAAAAACCACTCGAGCTTGGGGGAAGGTAAATGCCGTAGACGCAGTGGTCAATCGTTATGCGAGCATATATCGGAAATGCCATTCGGCCATGATACGGCTTTCGGCTGACGAAGAAATTCTCTCTAGATATCAGGTTCTCAGGGATGAGGATCTGAAAGTTAGTACTGCGGTGGCAATGCCAAACTCCCGTAACCATCGGTCAGATAGGCTGGCGTGGTTCTGGTCAATGGATATGCCGAGGGACACTGAGATGAATGATTGGATGTCTGAATGTGGGTTCTTGGACTGACTAATTGCTGATTACTTCCTGTTAACATTCTATTAACAGTCTACCGGGTACATTGGTTGCGTGCCAAAGCGACAATGGATCGGTGGAAAGAGGAGGAACAACTACTGATTGCCGAATTCGAATGGACCGTCAATTTCTTTGACTATAAATCTCGTAAATGGGAAGATTATTCAACACAGAGTCAGCAAATGGGTAGCCGAGGTTCGATGTGCTATGCGGCCCGATTACAGGGGGTCTATGCTCGGCTTCGGGATCAGTGTCGGGCAGAGTGGGACAGCTGCTGTGCATCACGAATGGCAGAATTTGATAGTAGCCCGATGGCTGAGGTTACATCATAGCAATTGTATAGTCAGCCTGTTTGAAATGACGATCTATTGTCAGTTGTCCACCAAGCCGGGATATTCCGAGATCAGTGTGGACAAAATATAAATAGCCAAGCCCATCTGCCGATGGAGATTCATCATAACCCCCGCTCTCTACCTTCCCCCCCTTGTCATAATCAAGCAATGGAGAACCTTTCCGACATGTCAATCACCTCAATCCACTTGATGCTATGGTATTACAAGTGCAGGATTGAAGTGGCCGTTGCCTACCTGTCAGGACTTCCAGTCGAGCGATGGCCGGAAACTTGGCACGATAACCTGTACGCTGAATCGGTATGTCTTCTTCCGTTGTTTTTTTTCCGAGGCAAATTCTGACTGTATTGCATTGCAGCAAACACTAAATTTTTTCATCGCTCTATATGCACCCAGGCAAACTGTACCACCGCCGACCCCGTCATGCTCGAAATTCATCCCACTCGGTGCCACGCCAGAGGATCTGCAAAGCAACCTCAGCCGAAATGAATCGAACATGATTCTCGACGGGCTTACAAGGACTCCAGACCTCCTGCCGGGCTGGACACCGAGATCTGGAGCACCCACCTTTGGATTTGAAGATCCATGGTGGGTGGCTGACATCCCAGCATATCACCAGCGGGAGTCAAGGTTTCTTGTTTCTGGGGTAGTCGACCGAGCCCATCATTTTTTCCAGGTATGTTTAACCATGGGATCTCTATAGTCGGCTTACAAGTCACTAGGATGCTTGGCCAACAGATGAGTCGCCTCTGGACAAGGCTCATAACGCTCGGCTGGACAATTTGGAGAGAACGATTGTAGCCGAGCTTCAGCAAAACATGGCCGAGCTGGCAAAAACCGAGGCGGAAATGACAGAGTCATGGGTTGATATAATTCGGTTGCGAAAAATGCGTCGGAAGCACATGTACTAATTCGATAGCCTTTCTTATCCTCTTAATGTACGCATGAATCTTCGTATTTAACCTTTAAAATCATCCCCCAATTTGAACATTCGGAAAACAACCGAGGCCGAAATAATAGAGTTAGGGTTGATATAGTTCGGTTGCGAAAAACGAGTCGGGATCACATGTACTAATTCGATAGCCTTTCTTATCCTCTTAATGTACCTATGAATCTTCGTATTTACCCTTTCAAATCGTCCCCCAATTTGAATATTTCATGTAATTACAGCGGGCAACATCCACAAATTCATGGACATTGTCCCGCATGTAATATGAAAGCACTGCTCGGTCCCCATCTGCCTGCTGGACTCCGTGCTCGAGCATTTGTCCTGAGAGAGAAATAACTGTCCCTGGATCATAACGGAGCCGATGCATGATGGTTGGTATGACAAAGTCCAGTCCGGAGTAACTGCCGACCGAGACAAGAAGGTCCAGCCACTGAGGTCTGCCATTGATGTCGGTGTGGAACGGACTTGAGCGATTTGCCATAACCGAGACAACATTGTATACCGATGACCATAATGGGAATACGTCTTTCAGATCTGGGTCATCCCGTTCGGCGATCCAGTAGCCAAGCTTGACCATTGCCTCCAGGCCGGTCTGATACATTTCGGGATGCATAATGGCTAGGGATGCTGCCAGGAGGGCCGCATGTTCTTGCATGGCTGATAACCATGGCCGAGTTCCGTTTTTTCCCCGAGTGGCTTTCAGCAGGGCCGAAACCTCGGGTGGGCCAGTCTGCCCCTGTTGGAAAATATCTGGTTGAGAAAGAATGGGAACACACGAGGGGACACACACATTTCGGCCTTGTTGAAACCATGCTGGGGATAGGTTGATAGCCCCTCGTAGTGTCGCCCCTGGGCGAAAATTTGCGGCAGAGGTTCGCCAGGCATGAGAACCATTGTTCATCAAACTTTGTGAAAGAGGCCGAGATAGTAGTGGCAGCTGCTCCCAGATATATTTCTGGCTCAAGAAATGAGTAAGAATGACAGTAATATCGGCCGGGTCAGACTCACTTGATTAGGTTGGCTGAGTACCCGTGGCAAATACCAAAGTAGGACGTACCCAGACCGATCAGTGATGATGGCAGGTTCGGTGAGTTCTGTGTAGTCATCACCAACAAGAGGATCTGGCCTAGCTCGGTCGGGATGCTGTAACTTTGACCTGCCCCCCCTCTTCATTCGTTCACCGAGGCGCATGATGTCGATATGATCAATTACCACTGGAATCTGGTTAGCATAATATCATCGGGCATTTTATTCCGTACCCTTATTTCGGTATGCCTTTGCAAGGATGCCGATCATCCTTTCTGCCTCACAAATAGTTTGGATCGGAATCTGTGGGGCTAGAATCGCTGGTGATTTGATCTCGGTGCCGGATTGAAGGGCTTCGTGAAATCTAGCAACCATATAGGTGGCCAACGTATGGGTGTATGATATGGCCCAATGTTCGGGAATTTTAAAGGAATTCATGGCAACTGTGGCACGCCAAGTTGATCCAGACTGGCAGGTATGTCAGAATTAAATATCAGTACCATAGAGGATTTAAATTGACCAGGGAGCGTATTCAGCGTCCAGAAGCACGTCGGCACACAGAGAGATCGGTCGATGAAACAGTCCTGCTAGCCACCCAGCCCTGTTTACCCACAGTGGGAAGTCGGACCCACCGATTGGCCCATTGGAAAACAAGACCTCTGTCACTCCAATTCCCCCTGGGCCAATATCCATGTATGGGTCCTGTTTCAGTCATCGAGGCAAATCATGTTCATCCTGTTTGGGGCCCACCGAGCTCAGGAACAACCGTACGCCTGCTCAGTACTTCGGCCAATCGTATCTACTGAGCCCGACTCGATAGGTCACACCAGCCCGACTCGGGCCACTCCGTAGCCACCGAGCTCGGGGTCACCTACCCCCCTCGGGCCCCCAGTATTCATCGAGGGGGGGTCACACCAGCCCGACTCGGGCCACTCCATAGCCATCGAGCTCGGGGTCACCTACCCTCCTCGGGCCCCCAGTATTCATCGAGGGGGGGTCACACCAGCCCGACTCGGGCCACTCCATA
>JBBPKT010001073.1:0-11220 GCA_038089395.1 Pulveroboletus frians
CCCCACGCGCACCACTCCGGCCATACCTGTGGCCACAGGGGTCGAATGCACGGTGCGCGTGACGTTGTTGTAGGTCGGGTCGTCAGGCTTACGGTGTATCAGCGTGAGGAAGAAAGAGTGTATGCCACCTTTGCGATCAGGTTTCCTATGTGGCGTGTGTCACCGTTCGTATCAGGTCGATTTGAATGATTCAACTTCCGAGTTTGTTCGCATCACTTCAGAGCACTGATGGATAGGTGTGATTACTATTCACCGAAAGGATCTCAGTGCACATGAGATGGACTCGAGTACAATGTCTGACCAGAAAATCCTGTTTGACCGCCTACATACAGGTCAATGGCGGGTGTGGCGTTAGAAAGCAACAAACGGACCTGCGAGCAACGCGCGAGCCAACCGTCCTCATCCTCTACTGGGAGTCCATCCAACGATACGCATTACAAGTTACATCGTTGAACCCACGATCGATCTGCATGAAGAAACAGGCGTTTCTACACTTGCGATTGTGATCTCAGTACACGTAGACATGTTCACATTCTCGTAGTATATTACCTGAGATGACGACACCGTGGTACACGTGCGGAGCGAAAGCCAGGGCCACAGCCAGAGGGAAGAAAAAAAAGCCACGGAAAAGGGACGCACACGAACAAGAGGGTGACCCCAACATACCGCCAGAACAGTGGCTGGGTTTTGGTCCAGGCCCCCCAACATCGAAAACGTCAACAGAAAGAAGAAGACGGCCGAACTAGGTCAGCAAGGATATAAAAGAGCGTTTTGGGAGTGCAATACTCTCCACAGGCATAGTTCAGGCTGTGTCCCGATTCCCATCAAAGGGAAAATAGGGAGCCGTGGGACGAGGACAGGAGTCCTTGAACGAGTGACTACGGAGTATCGTTGGCGTAAGCGCATACCCACTTTAGTGCAATTTACGTCTGTAAAAACCAAGACAGTGAGAGTGAGACGAGGTGTGATGTGAACAAGGTAGAGACGACATGACTAGCCTTTCTTCCTGCTTGGCATAAGTGCACAGGCACTGTATGCGCGATCACCGCTGAAATAAGGCGTCATCGCTCGCCATTGACTTTGCCTAGCTCTCCATCCAGGTCGCATCGAACGTCCCGTGGATATCGCACCATCGTAACCCTTATCGCTGTACCCAGATGTTCTGGTCGAAGTCGCGCACTCGTCCGCACGCCACACGTGAGGAACGATCATCATCACATATCAAAAGATCAAAAGATCAACGATCAACCCGATAGGATCCCATATCCGCGCAGTGGCCCCCACCCCGGTCTCGTGAGGACATTTATATCTAGACGCACGGGACCACTGAGTCCCAGACGAAACAAAAAGGAAAATTCTCACCAGCGGACCCGACTCTCCCACACGGAGACGAGAGCGCAGATCAGATCGGAAGTGGATGGAGACATGTTGAGATGTCGCACTGTATCCCCGCATACGACCGCAGAGAAAACGTGTGATCGGAGAACGCAGTTGGACGTGGGCGAAACAATGCCAAGAAAATTTTCTTCTTCGTTGAAACAAGTCAAGAAGGGCGCACACATGACTGCCCGGTCAGCGATCGTTCTTCTTTTTCTGCTGCTATGGAAAAGCGGTTCGGGATGTGCATACGACGCAAGAAAAGAAAAGAGGCTTGCAAGACGCGACCTGGCTTGATTCGTAAGGGAAGGGCCGATGGCCTGTCATTCCATGTCATGACGTGTCTTTGAACGGCGCCCCGGAGCTGAAATAGTGTGTTGATGGCCTAGCACGATGTGGAGAAAAACAGTCTCCAGTCTCTAGGCCTTCCACTTACCACTGCCGACGAGCAACACGGAACGCACTGCCACGTCTAGTGACCTGCCCAAAGGATGTCTAGTCTGATGTGGCGCAAAGCTGTCCTTTGGCATCGACGGGTAGAGTGGTGCCCCAGGGGGCAGTTCCCGAGTGGGCAGCCCTACCCTGCGTTTCGATTACTAATGCTATGTCACTCACACGGTACTGCGTTGGAAGATACCTGCAAGAATGATCAGTTATCAAGCCAGACGCCCACGCAGCTCACTTGGCACTTTCGCCATCGCTCGTAGCCTTGGACGGTGATATTGAAGCTGTTGTCCCCATTTAGATGGCTGAGCCAAGCCAAATAAGGACAAGCTACCAATCCGATTGCGATACGGTTTGAAATGGCTGTCATACCAGGCTTATAACTCTACTACGAGACAGAAATAATCTCACTCCACCTTGTGTCACCTCGACGAGATAGAGAAGGTGCATCGCTTGAACTCATTTCGGCCGAACGGAATGCTCAAATGGCTTCAGTGAGGACCGTTCAGCAATGACGTTATTGTGCTGCGTTGCAGATGGCCTGGAACCCCCTGGTCTCTGTTTAACCTTTATTGGACGCTAATAATTACCTGCCTTGACTTTAGGTTCGCTCGGAAGGCCTCTTTCTTATCATCCTGTCCTACAGGCTCAGGGTTCAATTAATCTTGTCTCGGAAAACGCGGGGAAAGTGTGGTAAGTGAAGCATGCTTTGTAATGGCGAGTGACGATTGCAGGCATTTATTCAGGGCCACGACGCCGTAAACACGTACGAGCATCATGCGAAATAAAGTTGCCCGTTCACACCAGCATACCCAAAGATGACCGTTCGGCTCAAGTGGAGACAACACGCAGTCGCCATCCAGTCGCTCCATCTCACCATGCTTCGTGCGACACACGTTGCGCCAATGCGTCCGAAAGAACTGCAATAGCCCCACACGAAGACGTTGTCATCTGATCCCTCCCTGGCAGGACAGTGACCAGCGCTCAGCCGTATGTCATGAGGGCCGCTTCTCACAGCGATGTTCCCTCCCATGGAATCATCGGGTGGTGTATTTGCTCATGATCCTCACGTATTCCAGGGATGAACTGCAAAAAGTCAGATTCACAGTCCCTGAATTGGATGGCTGGCGCTGGTCTGACAAACGCGGGCCGCGCGATTTTTTTTCTTCCTGTCAACAAGAATGACTCCAAGGCCTCCCTTTTGTCAACCATCTTCCACCAGCACGCTTCAACGGCTCGCGGAAAGTCACCACGGACGGACAACGTCCAGACATGTTTTTCTGGATGTGTCAAACGCTTGTTTTCAGTCTATGTCCTTTCTCGGAAAATCCCATCGGAGTACCAAGCCACAAATAATGACTTAACCGCCCCGCGGCGTTCCTCCCTTGGATCGGAATCCCGGCCCCAGTGACCCAAATAGGTATGGGCAAGGTTCAAAGCGTGGTGAGTCCATGCATACCTCTTCCTCTCACCATCACCTCCACCCTCCCAACCTGAACCATCCCATGACGAGCAATCCAACAGCCGTTCCGTTCGCGTTGGACGAAGGATCGGAGCTTCTTGCCGTTCTGTTTTCCGTCGCACTTTGGGGGATCACTTGTGTACAGACGTGCGTTCATCTCGGCCTTGCGGAACCGAATACAATATCGCTTACCCGTTCGCCTCTCAGGATCTTTTATTTTATCCAGTCCGTCGTCTTTCCATTAATGAGTACACATCACGAACGATGTGTCGATTTATCCATTGCTCTAGTTTCCCGCATGATGCGTTCACCCTGAGGGCTTTGGTAGGCGGATCAGATTCGTCAAACACAGATGCATTCTGACTCGCGTTCCCCGCAGGTTGCATGGTTATGGTGGGCCCTCATACTTTCACAAAGCCAGCCTTTTCACCCCATCGTGATGTAGGATAGCTGACACCACCCACGAGTTTCTCCTTGTCAAAGGAGGTATGGAAGTTTATTTCGAGTCATCCGCATTGTTCATCAACACACGCGTAGCCTATACCGAATTGGTCACCAACTCCTGCAACGATGACCAAGTCGTTGGGGTGAACATGTAAGTTGGCTATCGATTGCCTTTCTCGAGCGTCTCGTTGGGGAACTAAATATCTTGGCATTCGTAAACACAGGCCATACTTGGTGAGTCGGACAGGGTTACTACCCATCTTTTTGATTTGAGGTTGACCTCTTGATCGATAGTGGCAAGTCTTGCTGACAGTGAGTCCGGTCCTCTCTCGTCGTTTGGTTCCCGGTCACACACGCTTCTCCCCAAAGGCACTCGTCGCACTGCCGTCACAACTGTTCTTTATCAACCGGATTGCGAAATGTCAGTCCTTTTACTTGTCCGCATGATCGTCGTTCCCCATCTCCGTCTACATACTAGTTAGTGGGAAGGGGTGGCCACTTTTTGCGTTATGGGTATGTGATTCCGAATCTTGTGGATGGTGCGTTTGATAACGTTGGCATCCAGGCACCAGCCGCCACGCTCGAATTGGGTATGCTTCGTGCTGGTGTTCGCATTTCATGCCTGTTGATCGCCACGCTTTCTTTTTTTGGTGTCCCAAAGCCGGAACGCTAGGTGTGTCCTCTCGGTTTCTCTCCTGGCTGTCCGTGACCGGCTGAAGATGGAACATGAACACATCAAACGAAAAAGCATTCACCGCCTTGGGGTACATTTCCTCTCCTCACACATACGCGATGCCCTTATGGCGACTGATCAAGCGTTCCAGAACGATTACGCCCACCTCGCGCGAACTCGTGTCTGCCGCAGGCTCGGTCCGTCTCTCTCTCGTGCCACGCTCGAGATGCTGATGCGGTGATTAGAGTATATTCACGGCTGTACAAGTCACGGCAGCCGTGGCCGATATTTCCATCACCGCCGGATTAAGCATTCTGCTGTGGAAACGACGCGAGGATGCACAGTACCGGTGAGGACCGCCCGTCTCGACCATGTCCAACCATGGATGTTTTGCCAGGATGCGTACCGTCATCAAACGACTCTTGATACTCTCGCTCAGCACGGGCGCATGGACGGCCTTGTTTGCCATCTTTATCGTCATCGCCGTACGTACGCTCTCTGCGCGATCGCCCACGTTGACGTCGGCCCAGATGCTCGCGCTTCCCAACACGCTCATCTACGCCGCCCTCTCGTTTCCGCTCTGCCCGATTTACTGCAACACCGTACTCGTCAATCTGAACACGCGGACGGTCATCAACCGTCGTCCCGCGCACGAGTCTATCCTGTTTCTGCGGCAGGCCGAGTCGTCGTCGGATCCGACCGAGTTGTCCGTGCGACCGTACGAACAAGACGATCGGTCGCTGGCACAGGTAGGTCCTCGGATGCCTTTTCCTCGACGATGCTGATCCGATCCGGGAAGACGTCCTGTTGGCAATGTCTGTCGGCAGCACGATTGCGTGTAGAGATGGGCACCCAAACCTCGTTAGAGGTGGATCAGTTTGCATAGTGACATGTACGATTCATAGTAGGTAACACACGCGTGGCACCCTATTCAACACGCGGGTGATCCAACATCCACTGAGTGATCCATGCGACGATCCGGGCCACGTTGGCCTGCAAGTCCTCCATCGTGTTGCTGTCCAGCGTCACGACGATCTCGGGCTGATACGCCTCTCGGGCTTCGTCCATCACGACGCCCATGATCTCTGCCTCGTTGTTCTCCTGAATCTTTTTGAGCGGGTAACCGCTGAGGGTACGATCAAGCACGGCGGCGCAGACGATATCGGGGGACGTACCGTGCCTCGAGTCTGTCCCAGAGCAAGGTGTGCTGACAGCGCAAGACGACGACGAGATCGGCCCAGCGCTCTGGAAACACGTCGCACGTATGCCAGTCGAGCACGAGACCAGTCTCTGCGACGAGCGGTTCGAGGGCGTCCAGGAGCTGTGGCGAATGGGAGCGCGGTCTGAGATTGGGGGACGTGACCGACCTTGTCCTCGTCGACGGTGAACGACTGCCAGGTGTCGTCGAACCCGTGGTGGAGCCCGTCTGACTTGACCATCTCCCCCACGTTCACATGTCGAAGCGGGATCGGGGACTCGTCTACGAGGAGCTGGGCGTGTGTGGATTTACCTGTGCCGGGTGTACCGGTGATCACGATGATGGGCCGTCTCATCTTGGGCGGGCGGCTCGTTCCGACGCGTTCACCATCCCATAAATTACCTCACACACGGTACACCAACACGAATAATTAGCCATGTAGATACGGATATGGAGCGTCCTAGATGAATAGATAGCCTATGTACGATCAAAGCGCAGCGTTCCCAGAAAAAGGAGAAAAGGAAAGCGTGACATCGTCAAACGAATGTGTCCGGGATTAATACGAAAATATCATAAGCCATGGGTTCAGCACGATCTGTGGTGGGGTCAGCGTCGTCCACACCTACGACGGGCAACGCACCGGAAAGAGGACGTGACAGCCCACGACGATCCTGTAGAGAGTCAGCACGCGTCTACCCAAACTCGTTGGCACGCACGCAATCGGCAACGTCAATGCCCAATCGCCCGAGTCAATCTGCCATCCGACCGGGACGACGTTGGCACTCGTCCCCAACACGACCATCATGGCCGCCATCAAGAGCGAGAGCACGAGCGCCACCCGGAACCGTCGCCAAATCTTGGGCACCTCGAGGAAAAAGTTGGACCGCTCCACTTCCTTCTTGGTCGCACCCCAGGTGATGTTGTACGAAAACAGGTGGGCGAGGAGCGCGATGCTCAAGTGGATACTCAGACCCCCAAAGAAGAAGAAGCTGGAAAGACATGAGCGCGTGCGTCCACGAGGCGATCGGACGTACAAGAACGGAATCCACTTGATGTTTTCGGCCAAGGAGGCGAGCAGGCTGCGATGGCCGAGCCGGTATTCAAGTAGGGTGAAACCCAAGTTGCCCAGTCCGGGAAAGACGACCGTGCAGGCTAACCAGACCTCGAAGCTGTGAAGAAAGTAGCCATCGACCTGGAATTGGAACCCAAGGAGAAGATAGTTGAGAAGCGAGAGTGCGAACGCGGCGGCGATCCCGTCTAGAGCATCGCTGAGAACACACACGAGACCGTCAAGAGTGACCACTCACAGTACGAAAACATGTCTGAGGGCCCGAGTCAGTCAAGAAAACGCAAGGAAACGGGTGTCGGCTCACAGGCCATCATGGCAAACTTGTAGTGGACCGGCGCATTGGACCAGACAAAGATACGAAGTTGCTTTGCAATCGGACCCTTTTTCCACCACTCGACCAGTGGGTTGAAGATCAGTTCGTTGCAGCCTATGTGCACGTCAAGCCATGCACGCCCACATCAGACGGTTCTCACCATACGAGTACTTTTGCCAACGGTTCAGTTCATCGTCGACCGTCAGGGACACACCTTCCTTGAAGCCTCCTTTGGAATACGTGGCCCAGCGAATGATGTACCCCTTGATCTACCAAACGCGGGTTGAGACGACCCAAAGAGACCGGCATGCGATTTACCTGAAGACGGAGTGCCATGTCAAAGTCTTCGGACACGTTCGACTCGGACCAGATCTTCTTCTGGCCATCTGCAGGATCCACAAACGCGGCGTCTTGAATCGCAGACCAGCGCAAAAATGCATTGTGTCCCACGAATGGGGCGACTTCGCCATTAGAACAGCCAATGGAGATACACTTGTTGATGCGACGCGTAAAGTGGGCGATCCCGTTCTCAAAGTAATGATGTGCGACCTGCATGACGTCTGTGCACGTTCAGCATCCGAGACGCAGAACGCGACGTGAACGCACCTGACTCGTGCTGGATAATCGCCACTTCGGGACATTCTGCAAACTCCCGGGCAGCATCGCGCAAGCAATCCTATCCCGTGTCAGAAACGCGAGCAGTATGCCACGCTGGGACGCACCTCTGGCACGATCGTATCTGCATCGACAATAAGAATGACATCACCCATCCGGATGGATTTCCCATTGGCTGCCCACGGACGCCATTTCTGCCCGCTCTCTTCGTACGTCTCCTCGATGGCCATGGCAAGTGCCTTGTCTTCGAGAGGCTCCTCTTCATTCTCCACGATCTCGCCTCGTTCGACGGCATCCTCGAGCGTCTTGAGGTGTCTCTCCATCTTGATGCTGAGCGTGAGACCATAGTTCATGTTGGACGCCTTCTTGAAGCGTCCGGCACGTTTGAAGCCATCGGGGTCGCTATCGTGCTTTGGACGGGCGACCCAGCCAATGTTATGGGTCGTGTAGAACGCGATGCGTTCCTGACGTTGCTCCTCGCTGATAAGCTGTAGACCGTCGTCGTGGACAAAGATGGAGGATGTACCACCCTGTCGGGCATACGTTTGCATCGCCTTCTTGACAGACGTTACCGATGGGGCGCTAGACACACGAGGATGAGATGAAAAACACGTGTGCGTTCCTGGAGACGTACATGGTCTCCTTCAGACTCTCTTTGTACACCGGGAGTTCGATGGTGATATGAGGCAAGGCAGCGTCGACGTCCTTGTTTGGCTTGGGACGAATGGCAGAGTAGTACTTGGAATTCTCATGATATTGGGCGACAGGTCCGATGCTGAGGATGGTCTGAGAGGACAACAGGTGAATGGCAAACAGACACGTACACCAAGGAAATGTTTCCGACGAGTTGAAGACAAAAAAACTAGACCTGGTTCAGGCACGACGCGAGTCCAGGTGGATTGACCTACCAATGCGATAGAAAACAAGAACGGGCCGGTCACCACCAAGGCAAAACGCATATAGCTGTTATCCAATGCCCACTCGGCAAGCAAGACAGCAAAACCACTGCCAATGAAAACTAGAGACGACGTGAGCAGCGCACCAAACCACGAGACGGCGACCTACAGAACGAGAGCCCGACCGCAATGCCACAGTAAATGGGTGCATAGAGACGAATCGGGCGCGGGTCCTTTTGTTCCCCGGCGTCTTTCTCGGGATCGGACGCGGACGGTTCTTCCACTTTCTGGGTCACTCTCCAGTTCCAACGCCATAGGGACCTTGGTTTGGGCGCGTGTTCCTTTTCGGTGAGAGGGACGGGGTCCATCCTGGTCAGGCTCGTATTGGATATGTCAGAGGGTAGGGCGGACGCGTTGGTGGAACCCATGGGTGTTTCTGAGCGGGGTGCGATATGACGATGCCGCCATACGAGTTTGATCAGTTTTTCTTCGAGCTCGTTGCAGAGCGGGATGATGTCTTCGAAGCTGTCTGACCATACCACGATCGCGTACTCGTCTCGCTAGAACACGCATGGGTGTGAGGAAGGCAAAAGATGGACATGTCTCACGATGAAGGCTGCACATTGCTCCTTTTCTGCACGGGGCAATTCGTTCATGCTGTTGAGCACCTGTATCTTGGTGTCCGAGTCGATGTACATGGACGTCTCGTTTGGCGATCTGTCGCTCATCAGCACGTGTCAAAAAAAAAAAAAAAAAAAAAGTTACATCGTCGCAAAGGCGGCATGTACGGCTGCACTGCGAACTTTGGCCGCGACGGCAGGGTTGAGCAATTTGACGGCTGCTCCGAATGGGCCCAAGAGGAGATTGTTGTACGGGAACAGTCTGAAATGGCCCGTCTCTGTGCGAAGACAGACGCCTGTGGCGATATTGTCCTCTGCGGGCCTGAACCATGCTTCTCCCTGTGTCTGATCTCGCGGATGTGAGGGGGGAGCGCATGTGAGACAACGGTGCGCACCTGTTGATATACGTGGTGAAGGAGGGCATCGTAGGGATCGTAGTCCATGGTGGCCATGGCGTGAAAAGAAAGGAAGGGGCCGAAAGAGGACAAGAATGAACGGCCGGGAGGGAGAAAAACCGCTGAGGAACACGCCGTGTGCTTGTCTTTTTACGACCGTACACGCTCAAGGGACGGCGTGCAGGGAGATCATGATCACGTCTTGCGGAGATTACGCTTCCACTTGGCTTCGCGTGGACCAAGGCACGACCGGACCAGGACTGAAGCCGTGACTGAATCTGACGGGTGTGTGGACGGATTCCCTTCCTGGGTCAGAACGTCGGGGAACAAGAAGGGACACCCCCCCAAGTTGGGTATCGCCGGACCGGGATGAGGAACCAGGAGACTTACGTCCGTCTTGATCGTGTCAATGACACAGCCGAGCTGGTCGATAGTCCCTGGGGCCTGCTAGCATAAAGTACAATGGCTGTGGGATGACGGAAGCCGCCTTTGTCCAGTGGGAAACACGACGACGCCGACCGAGGCCAACCGAGTGAAAAGAACAAGGCTGGCCAACCGAGTGAGAACACGAACAAGACTATCCTTGCGGTGTCTCCCTCGTCCACACCGACGGACCGAATGAGAACAAGACTGACCTCGTCTGACACGCCATTCGTATTCCGATTGGTGGGGGGGTCGCATCACCGTATATGCACCTTTTGGCTTTAACCACGGCCTCATCGTCGACACCAAACCAACATCTCGACTCCAACACGGAGCCTCCGTTGACAACCGTGGTCACGGCCTAGACCGTCCTTCACGCGACCCCCCGCCCTTTGTAGTGGACCACGTCATCCCGTCCTGCCATTCCCAGGCTTGTCATCCGACATATTGGCTCACAATCGATTGATCGGTTGATCGATTGATCGTCGGCTTGCTCGCCCTGATCAGACCACCGCATCGGGCCCGACATCGTCTTATCACGCGTCCGCACCTGGACTGGGCCGGGAGTCGTTTGGCGGTGCCAAGGACCCGCCCATCGAGTACATCGACGTGAGGCACGTCGATCCACCCTCGCGTCATGACAGTGGCGTTCATATACACCCGCTGCAGGCAGTGCACGCATAGAAAAAACTGCACATACGCGACAATCCGTTGGGTGCCTGACTGGGTGAGGTCGTCCCATCGGACACGAGGCGTCAAGCGAACATCACACAACCGCGTGTGCATCGACTCTATTCCACACGACGCGCACGAATTTTTTTTAGTGGTTCAAGCCTCCAGATACGAAACAAACGAGTGCATTGTCCATCGTCCAATAAGTAATTACGCCGCCCACTGTCCCAGTACACTACGCATTATAACTTATGCATATACACATTCAAGATCAACAAACGAACGTGATCAGTACGAAAAAATCATCAACCACGGATTCAGCACGATCTACAGACCATCAGTCCACGTCTGCCTTTGAACGCGCACACGTACCGGAAAGAGCACATGCGACCCAGCTACGGTGGCGAGCGGGAGAATCACCGCCCAGTCCGTCCCCGCGATCGTCCACCCCGGCGTGACGATCGCCTCGAAACTGAAGAGGACCATCGCGGCAAAACAGCCAAAGGAGATCGCGAACGCGAACCAGAACCGTTTGAGAATCCGGGGTACCTCGATGAAAAAATTGGACCGTTCCACCTCTTTCTTGGTCGCGCCCCAGGTGATGTTGTACGAAAACAGG
>JBBPKT010001074.1:0-11214 GCA_038089395.1 Pulveroboletus frians
CGAAGACACAAGGCGCCTAGGTAAACAGACCAATTAGGGAACGAGGCGATGTGTTTATACAGCAAGTATTGCGCCCCATGCGTCAATCAACACACCTTATCTCTTGACACTTTGACGCTCGAAGATTTGTACTGCTAGCGAAGATGTCGACCATGAAAGCTGGTGTGTGGCAGCTCTGAGTGACTGTGATAGCACTAACAATGCGGTAAGATCAAACAATAACTCTTGATACTGGTAGCACTGGCCCAGTGCATGCGCTCGCTTTCCACCCGGACGGGAGGCATCTTTTGAGCGGCAATGGAGAGGGGATTCAGCGATGGCAATACGCAGATGCTCAAGAGGCTGGAAGGACAACAGGATTCGATGGGAATGCAATCACTGTGTCTGGTAATGGGAAGTGGGTGGTGGTTGGGACTCTGCAAGGGGCGAGTGTGTGGAATGCGGAGATGCGCGACAAGGCCATCGACTTGGACGACATATTCGCTGCGAATGTGGTTGACATTGCTCCAGATTCGACCCGATTTGCGACTGGGACATGGGAACAGAGAGCAGCCATTTGGGACATCAAAAGTGGAGAACGACTCGTCGGTCCTCTCGAACATGACGACGTCGTCGGCGGCATCAGATTCTCTCCGGACGGCGACCGCATCGCCACCGCCGAGTTTCATGGGCCGATCCACATTTTTGACAGCCGCAGCGGAGACAGGCTCATCACCATCGACACCACCTTACCTAATTTGGCCAATGTCACCCCCCTTGCATGGTCTGGTCAGCACATCGTTGCAGTATCGAGGGACAACACAGTCAAGCTATTCGACACCTCCGATGGATCTCAGCTCGCCGAGTCGCCTACTCTCCTCAACAGTGAGGATGACATCCACTCTATCGTGTTGGCCCCGAACCGCAAGTTCGTCGCTACTGCCACAACCCAAGGGGTCGCACTCCTAGATGCATCGACACTCAATCAAATTGGTCCCATCATTGATGAGGGCAAAGGCATAGTCTCGATTGCTGTGTCCCCAGACAATCGCTCTCTTGCGGCTGGGTGTCAAGATGGGAAAATTATTATCCGTCGCCTCCCGGACATTCTTCCCGAGCTGTACCATGTAAGTACTCGCGTCTCGATGGGTTCCTGCGCATCCGACATTGACAACACACATCAGGGTCCTACTGGAGAGCAATCACAAGAAAACAGGGAAGACATTCTCGAGGTACTCATTTATTCATCTCTCAGGCAAGTTCTCATATGATGGTATAGCTCGAGATCCCGCCGAGTGTACCAGCTCCACAATTAGATCATGATGTGGTCAGTGGACTTTCCGTCTCGATTCATCCCTGTGCTGACACTGCTGTAGCCGCCTTCACCTGTCGCTTCTACCCATCCAGATGATGCATCGCCGCCCGTTCCTTTTGACCCACCATCGCATACACGCCCAGTGAGTTCTATCACCATGTACAGATTTATCTTTCGACACTGACGACTCACACCAGTCTCGCTCGATATTTAAAATATTCTCATGGAGGAAGCCTCCTCAGCCTACTCAACATGAACTGTCAACTGTCGACACCACAAACAAGGGTCCTTCAATAATTACTGCGAACGAATCCACCCCTGTGAGTGCTTTTTCTCGGTAGATGTTCAGTTCAGCGTATTCACCACCTCACATCAGCGAACAACCAGGGGGAAAAGGCGCAAGGTTCGTTATTCCTCGTGTTCATATGCTGCAGCTCATCACTTGTGACAGCTTCCACAAATTCATCCTGCCAAACCTCAGGGCCGGAGAACTACTCGTACCAATCGACGTGCTGCAGATCCAAGGACACCACACCCAGTACAACAACATTTCGACAGCACGGAAATTGCCCAACCGAGAACGCCACACCCAGTACGACAACTTTTCAACAGTGTGGACACGATCATTCACCTTCTTTTAGGCGCAACAGACAGGTGATCCATCTCAGCTCACCAGGAGGGTTGATTTCAGGGTGCGTGTGATATCGTCTCACTTCGTTGTCGCACTCACAGTGGATTAGCATCCAGAAGGATCGTCTGATGTAGAATTCTCAGTCAGGGTACGGTTACCCGCATGGATGTGTTGCCGCTGTTGCGAAATGTGTTGCGCATGGATGTGTTGTATTCGTTCTGGCGCACATGATGACACGGACTGATACGAGGGACTCAGTTTAGCGGATGTACATACTCTGCATTGCAGATGTGAAGATGACAGTGCGAAAGCCCGACTGCGCGCTAGGAGTTCCATGTGCGCACTCCCATTACGACTCCCGACCCTCAGCAGGCCTCAGAGTACAGATCGATCCGGCGATATGTCTTGCACTGCGGTGGGTATCAGGTATGAATTAGGGTCCGGGGAGACGGTTTACTTTTTCCACCGTTGGTTAGGACGTTGCTGACATTGTCCTTGGCTAGTATCACCTCTGCCAGCCAGGGCCGTCGTTCCCATCTCACCCACGTCGCTCAACGACCCGTTTCGCGCTATCGTCGCCGTATACCGAACCAAGCATCCACTACCATCGTTGTGCTGCCTGAAGCCACTCCCGACTGTCGAATCCCTAGAAGGACCCGAAGACGCCCCTCTCATTCGATGACTGGAAGTCGAAGCAACTCCACGCAGGCTTACAAGACTGCCACGAAATCCAGTGTGTGCACACCCGACAGCGATGCGCCAGGCAAAACCAGCGTCCAAAGAGCGGACCGTCCGCTGGTAGACATGCCGCTGTCCCCCGATCCATCGTATGCCACCGGTGAGGAGCTCCCACCCCACTCTCACGTAGTACTCATCACGGACAGGTTTCTCTCCGCACGCGTGCACACCTCATACATCTGGCAAATGGGCCTTATCTATTCTCTCGTCCAGGAAGGACAGGTACAGCTCTCGCCATGCAGTGCTGATACTAACACTGTAGTGGCCGATCTATGCGACCGACATCGATCGCCCCTCACGCGGTCCCACGACATCCGGCCAGCCACACGTGCAATCAGCGACAGGCTGGGCACGCACGGCGCATTTGCACGACATCAAGATCGTTCGTGAGCGGCGTGGGAGTGGTGGGAAACGGGCGTCGGTGTACGGGGATGAGGGGGAGGGGGAGGGCATGTTTCGGGCCTCTCCAACGTGGTCGCCTGCCCAGGCCCCTGCCCATGGCAAGAATCGATCACGAGATGGCTTTCGGTGGCCGCTCATGCTGTTTGGGGCGGTGTGTCGTGGTAAGTACGGATGGGGACGCGTGGATCGATACGGACATGGAGATGGACGATGAGTCTGGTCGCGAGGCGGTCGTGTTGAATCGCCGGAGAGGGATATGTTTAGGGCGTTGTGAGCGTCGTCTGTCATGTTCGTTTATATCATTCTACTGCAATTTTTTTCCCGGGTCCTAAAGAGAACCAACTAATTGTACAATCTGGTGAGGTAGGCGCAGGGGAACGCAAGAAAACACCTCAAATAATTTCCCAACCCCTCCTTTGTCCTGATCGCATGTGGCCTGATTTACACCACGACGCTCCTTACCATTCCTTTTCTGCCAGTCAATGGAGACCGGCTGCCATCGTCCCTGCGCTCACGATCCCTTTCGCTGTGTTGGAAGTGGGCTCCGAGTGTCCGGTCTCGAAATCTATCAGGTTACTAGATGAACCAGAGTCAGTGAGCGGACACAAAAGGACAGAGTGCCTACCTGACCAATTCCCCCTCGACGAGTCACTTCACGGCGCAACTGGGCTACAAGAATACTGCACACGCAGACACAAACGTAGTGGGATGGGATTGTCCGATTATAGACCAGGTTCGCAAGGAGACGTCGTTGACCAAGTTGATAGATGACATCCGTAGTTGATATGCGTCAATCGTATGTAAAATGGATGATGGAACACACCATGTTATACCACGTGCCCAACCAATGCGTTTGAGGGTTTATGCAGATCTCGTGAGGTGCACAGCTCATGGGAATACAATCATGAGTGACGTTGGACGATGAGTTGAATGCGCCTGACGTACCTCCAAGCATGGGGTGCACCGTCCTGTCACCACTGAAGATTGGCAGCACATTTGAGGCGAGCGACAAATATGAACGGATGGTTGTCATGAACGAGGGAATGCACGACAGAAAGTCTGGCAAATGGTTTAGCATATGCTGGGTCGTATCTCCAAGTCTGATCTGACCTACCCTCGTTGTTGCTTCCGGGGCACAATGAGGCAGGTCGTTTGGTTTGGCACCCAAATCTCGAATGCCCTCATGCGTCGAGTTTTCAACTCATCGACTGACGGTAATCGGCTGAGGTTAAGTCAGCCAGTAAAGGATGAGTGTTTCCTTCACATTCTGGGTGGGGTGTACCAAGCCACACAACTGAGTTGTCGGATACTGTGCCTGGCAAGTCAGTGTGGGTACCGAAGACACAAGGCGCCTAGGTGAATAGACCAATTAGGGAACGAGGCAATGCGTGTATACAGCCAGTGTTGCGCACCACGCGCCAACCAAAATACCTTATTCTTTGACAGTTCGACGCTCGAAGATTCGTACCACTAGCAAAGATGTCGACAATGAATGCTGGTGAGTAACAGCTCTGAGGAGTGACTGTGATAGTGCTAACAATGTGGTGAGATCAAACAAAAGTTCTGGATACTAGTAGCACTCGCTCGGTGTATGCGCTCGCTTTCCATCTGGACGGGAAGCATCTTTTGAGTGGGGTTACAGAAGGAATTCAGCGATGGCAATATGCTGACAGTCAAGAGGCCGGAAGAATAACAGGATTCGATGTAAATGCACTCGCTGTGTCCGGTGATGGGAAGTGGGTGGTGATTGGGACTACGCAAGGGGCGAGTGTATGGGACGCGGAAATGCACAACAAGGCCATCCATGTGGAAGGTGCAGAAGACGTACTTGCAGTCGACATTGCTCCCGATTCAACCCGATTCGCAACTGGGATAAGGAAAAACACAGCGACCATTTGGGACATCCAAAGTGGAGAGCGACTTGTGGGTCCCCTCAAACTCGATGGGTATGTCATCGGCGTCAGATTCTCTCCAGATGGCAACCGCATCGCCACCGCCGAGTTTCATGCGATCCGTGTTTTTGACAGCCACAGCGGAGAGAGGCTCGTCACCATCGACATCGCCTTGACGGGTTGGGTTGCTATTACCCCACTCGCATGGTCGGGTCAGCACCTCCTTGCGAAATCAGAGGACAACAAAGTCAAGTTATTCGACACCTCCGATGGATCTCAACTCGCTGAGTCGCCGACACTCCTGGATGGCGAGGATGACATCCGCTCTATCGTGCTAGCCCAAAATGGCAAGTTTGTCGCTACTGCCACGCGTCGAGGGGTCGCACTCCTAGATGTATCAACACTCGATCAAATTGGCTCTGTCTTCGATGAGGACAAGGAGATACGCTCCATCGCTGTGTCCCCAGACAACTGCTATCTTGCAGCTGGATCTCAAGATGGGAAAATCATCATTCATCACCTCCAGGACATCCTTCCAGAGTTCTATGGCCCTTTCCATGTAAGTACTCGCATCTCAATGCATTCCTGCACATCTGACATTGAAAAAACACATCAGGGATTTACTGGAGACCAATCAGAACAGGGTAGGGATGGTATTCTCGAGGTACTCCTTCATTCATCTCCTCAGCCAAGTTCTCACATGATGTTATAGTTCACGATCCAGCCGAATACACCAGCTTTGCAATTCGACTATGACGCAGTCGGTGATTCTTATCCCTCAATTTATCCCTGTGCTGACACTGCTGCAGCCACCTTCGCCTGTCGCCTCTACCCATCCCCACAAGGATGATACACTGCCATCCGCCCCTTCCGACCCATTGTCGCACACACGCTCGGTGAGCTTTACCACAGAACCACATGTAGATTTACGTTTTGACACTGACAACTCACACCAGCCTCGCTCGATATTCAGCATGTTCTCACGGAGAAAGAAGGACCCCGCTTCAGATACCTTGAACCAACATTCGGGAAAGTTGCCTCGCCCTCGTCGGTCTGCTCCACGTGAGCTCTCAAATGTCGAGGCAAACGAGGGCCCCTCAAGGATGGCTGCGGGCCAACGCAAGCCAGTCAGTGCTCTTCCTCAGTAGACGATTGGACACAGTGTATCTAATACACCATATTAGCGAACAGCAGCAGGAAAACGAAAGGTTCGTTATTCCTCGTATTCGTGTACTGTGACTCATCACTTGTGACAGATTCGACGAACTCCCCGCCTCCCTCCCTCCAACCCTCAGGGCCAGGAAGTTACTCATACCGACCAACGTCCTGCGGATCCAAGGACAACACACCCAGTATGACAAATTTCCGACAGCGTTCACTTTGTCGCGATCGCTTACATTGTTTTAGGCGCAACAGACGAGTGATTCGTCTCAGCTCACCACAGGGGTGGGTGTCATAGTGCGTGTGATATCGTCTCACTTTGTCGTCATGCTCACAGTGGATTAGCATCCAGAAGGATCGCACAACGTGGTATTTTCAGTCAGGGTACAGTTACCCGCATGGATGTGTTGTATTCATTCTGGTGCACATGATGTCACGGACTAGCGGATGTACATACTCTCCGAATTGCAGATGCTAAAGATGACAGTGTGCAAAAAGCCGACTGCTAGCAGGAATTTGGCAAGACACTTCTCCGGCGAGGTCTCTTCACGCGACCACACTGGTAAGACCTAGAGCAGTCGCGGCACAAGGTGTGGGTCCAGTCCAGCCGAAGTTTTGGTGTGCTCCGACTGTGCGCTAAAAATTCCATGTACGCACTCCCATTAGGACCAAGTTGATATACTCAACCCCCAGGGTACAGGATTGATCCAGCGGCACATCTTGCGCTGCAGTCGGTATCGGGTACAAAAGGGAGACTGTTGAACGTTTATCTCCCATCATTGCCTAGGACATTGCTAGCATTGTCCTCGGCCATTGTTACCTCTGCCAGCCACGACCGTCGTTCCCTCCCTCGCGCAACTTCTCCGTTGGTCTGATTTATGTCACGACACTTGTCATCGTCCTTTCTGCCAATCAATGGAGACCCGCTGCCATCGTCCCTGCGTTCACGAACCCTTTTCCTGTGTCCGAGCGTCTGATCTTGACATCTATCATGGGCTGATATCACTACTGAATGAGCCAGAGATGCAGTTACGGACAATGAAGGAAGAGGATCACTCATCTGATGTATTCTTGACCAACGGGATTATCCGATCATAGCTCCAGAGTGGTATGTCCTGGGACTGTGCGTCCCGGAACTGGGTGGGGTGAACCAAGCCGCACAACCAAGTTGTTGGATACTGTGCCTGGCAAGTCAGTGTGGGTGCCGGAGACACAGGGCGCCTAGGTAAACAGACCAATTAGGGAACAAGGCGATGCGTGTATACAGCGAGTGGTGCGTACCACACGTCAATCAACACACCTTATTCTTTGACACTTTGACGCTCGACGACTTGTGTACCGCTAGTGAGGATGTCGACCACGAACGCAGGTGTGTGGCAGCTCTGAGGAGTGACTGTGATAGTGCTAACAATGTGGCGAGATCAAACAATAGTTCTGGATACTGGGAACACTGACTGGGCGTCGCCCCTCGCCTTCCATCTGGAGGGGAAGCATCTTTTGAGCGGGGTTGCGGAGGGGATTCAGCAATGGCAATACGCCGATGGCCAAAAAGCTGGAAGAATAACAGGACCCGGTGTGTATGCAATCGCTGTTTCTGGTGATGGGAAGTGGGTGGTGGTTGGGACTAGGGAAGGGGCGAGTGTATGGGACGCGGAGACACACAACAAGGCCATCGACGTGGAAGAGACAAATTGCGTGTATGCGGTTGACATCACTACCGACTCGACCCGATTCGCGACTGGGACATTGGAAGGGACAGCGACCATTTGGGACATCCAAAGTGGAGAGCGAGTCGTTGGTCCCCTCGAACATGACGAGAGTGTCAGTAGCGTCAAATTCTCTCCGAACAGCGAATGCATCGCCACCGCTGAGGCTCTTGGGATCCACATTTTTGACAGCCACCGCGGAGACAAGTTAATCACGATCGACGTCACCATACCTGATTGGACCGTTCTCACCCCAATCGTATGGTCGGGTCAGCACATTGTTGTGACATCAAAGGACAACAAAGTCAAGTTATTCGACACCTCTGATGGATCCAAACTCGCCGAGTCGCCGACTTCGGATGGGAAGAGTGTCATCCACTCTATCGCGCTGGCCCGAAACAGCAAGTTCGTCGCTACTGCCACGACCCGTGGGGTCGCACTCCTAGATGTATCGACACTCGATCAAATCGGTTCTGTCGTCGATGAGGACAAAGATATAATCTCAATCACCGTGTCCCCAGACAACTACTACCTCGCAGCTGGATCTCTAGATGGGAAAATCATCATTCATCGCCTTCAGGACATTCTTCCCGAGTCCTATGGCCCCTTCCATGTAAGTATTCAGATCCTGTGCATTCAACATTGACAACACACATCAGGAATCTACTGGAGAGCAATCACAACAAGACAGGAATGGCATTCTCGAGGTACTCCTTCACTCATCTCCCCCTCGAGCAAGTTCTCACATGGTGGTACAGCTCGAGATTCAGTCAAGCACACCAGCTCTGCAATTCGACTATGATGCAGTCAGTGATCCTTCTATCTCGATTTATCCCCGTGCTGACACCGTTGCAGCCACCTTCACCTGCCGCATCTACCCATTTGCACAAGGACAACGCATTGCCACCCGCCCCTTCTGATCCATCGCCGCATGCACGCCCGGTGAGCTTTACCACAGAACCACACGTAAATTCACGTTTTGACACTAACAACTCGCACCAGCCTCGCTCGATACTTCACATGTTCTCGTGGCGAAGGAGAGACCCCGTTCCAAACACCTCGGACCAGCATTCGGGAAACGTGCCCCACCCTCGTCGGCCTGCTCCACGTGAGCTATCAAATGCCGAGGCCACAAACGAGGGCCCCTCAAGGATGGCTGCTGGCCAACGCAAGCCAGTGAGTGCTCTTCTTTGGTAGACGATCGGTCACAGCGTATCTAATACATCATATTAGCGAACAGCAGCAGGAAAACGAAAAGTGCGTTATCATTCCTCGTGTTTGTATACTGTGACTCATCACTTGTGACAGTTTCGACGCACTCCCCGCGCCCCTCTCCAAAACCCTCAGGGCCAGGAAGCTACCCCTACCAATCAACGTCCTGCGGATCCAAGGGCAGCACACCCGGTATAACAACCTTTAGACAGGACTTTGTCGCAGTCGCTCACATCTTTTAGGTGCAACAGACAAGTGATTCATCTCAACCTACCATGGGGGTCGATGTCGTGGTGCGTACAGTTTCGTCTCACTCGTGCCCTCACTCACGGTGGATCAGCACCAGCAAGGATCGCAGGGGGTGGTATTCTCAGTCCGGGTACGGTTACCCGCATGGATGTGTTGTATGCATTCCGGCGCACATGATATCACGGACTGATGCGAGGGACTCAGTTGAGTGGATGTACATACTCTCTGAATTGCAGATGTAAAGATGAGTGCGAAAAGACTGACTGCTAGCAAGAATCAGGCACTTCTTCGAACGAGATCCCTCATGCAATCACAATGGTAAGACCTAGAGCCTCGCTGTTATCCCTATCCTCGCCCACCTCTGTCGCTTCACCCACTCCACCTCCGGTCAAGCACGCTCACCTCCATTCTCACGCATCTGACATACAAGCATTCACTAGTACGGTTTCATTACCATCAACTAACCCTTCCGCACCTACACAGAACTCTACACACGCATAACCTTCCCTGCAGTAGACTGGCGAATCGATCTACCGAACGATCATGAACCGTTTGACTGCCCTCGAAGTAAATCACACATTGCACTCGAACTGCCGGTGTGCGGGAGGCGTTGAGAAAACTCAACGAGGAGGTCGGAAGGCTCGAGAGTATCGTGAGTGTCCCATTTTGTCGATCCATCGGTGCGCTCATTCTTTCAGAGTCGGATGCAGGCACACGTATATCAGCGGACGGTTCAGGAATGGGAATGACAACGACTTGAGTACCAACAGGAAACAAGATCGGAGACTGTTAGTCTTATACTCGCTCTATGCATGGATTGTTCTAGGGTACATTGGAATACAGGCGTACATGTCATGAGCTTTTTGCGGTTGGACGACACAGCGTCATGTAACCCATCGTCCATGGCGGAATATTGTACAAACCGGCGAGGTAGGTATAAAGGTGCACAAGAAGACACCCGGAGTAGTCAGCGATCCGTGACTGACTCTGTTTCTCTAACTGCTCCATCCTGGACGTCCCGTTTTTCAACTCACATTATAAGATCTTCGTAGCCAGGATCCGTGATGGTGATGGAATCGTGTCCCTCCCTCGACCTCTCCGTTGGTCCGATTTATGTTACGACACTTGTCACCGTTCTTTCTGCCAATCAATGGAGACCCGCAGGCATCGTCCCTGCGCTCACGAACCCTTTTCCTGTGTCCGAGCGTCTGATCTTGATATCTATCATGGGCTGATATCACTACTGAATGAGCCAGAGACGCAGTTACGGACAATGAAAAATGGAGGTTCGCTCATCTGGTGTATTCTTGGCCAACGGGACCATCCGGTCATAGTTCCAGAGCGGTATGTCCTGGGACTGTGCGTCCCGGAACTGGATGGGGTGTACTAAGCCGCACACCGAGTTGTTGGATACAGTGACTGGCAAGTCAGTGTGGGTACCGAAGACACAGGGCGCCTAGGTAAACAGACCAATTAGGGAACGAGGCAATGCGTTTATAGAGCAAGTGTTGCACACGACGCGTCAACCAAAATACTTTATCTCTTGACACTTTGACACTCGAAGATTTGTACTGCTAGCGAGGATGTCGACCACGAACGCAGGTGTGTGGCAGCTCTGAGGAGTAACTGTGATAGTGCTAACAATGTGGTGAGATCGAACAATAGTCCTGGATACTGGCAGCACTAACAATGTGTATGCGCTCGCTTTCCATCCGGACAAGAAGCATCTTTTGAGCGGGGCTTTTGGGATGATTCAGCAGTGGCGACACGCAGATGGTCAACAGGTTGGAAGAACAACAGGACTCAATCTATTAGGGTGTCTCAAACCAAAAAGTGGTAAGGTTATGTCAGCGGAGAACACGAGAGAAAAAAGTTGGACCAGCGTGGGAGAACGTACAACACGTGCCACGTGATGTACAAAAATGGAAA
>JBBPKT010001075.1:0-11203 GCA_038089395.1 Pulveroboletus frians
CTGCGTGCATCCGGGTGGCTTGGATGACAGGGACAACGTGCCGTATTTCTTCCTCTGCTGAGACGAAATCAGCGCCTGGACGAGTGGAATACCCACCGATGTCGATGATATCGGCACCAGAGGCGACGGCACCTACTGTATAGGCAATCGCGGCTGGGAGCACATTATGTTGTGCGCCATCGGAGAAGGAGTCGGGTGTCCATGTCAAGTTGAGCATGGCCATGAGGTAGGTTTTACGAGGCCGCCTGTGCTTAGTGGGGTCTGTTGAAGACGCCGTCCCGTATTTTGCAGTCGGGGGTACCTGTACGCCATCTATATTGACGCGCGCGGCATCATTCGAGGGGTAGCTCGGGAATGGTACCGCCTTGACCATCGGGGGGCCATCCTCCCGACGAGCAGACGCCACTTCATGTAGGAGAGCGTGTATGTTCTTATTGCACACGGGGTGTACGAAATGAGGAATCATGCTATCCCAGAGAACTTAGCTCGGAACCACGCGGTGGATGATGTGACGTGACTCACTCGTTCAAGGGCCGGAGCACGAATTTGCGCTCGCATAGGTGTGAATGTGGAATGACGAGCTCGCCAACGAGGTTATCCAAACCGGAACGGCAGTCTGGGGGGCGAGTATCCATGAGTTCATCATCACATGTTAGAATGTCGAGGTCGACCGCACGTGGGCCGTAACACGCTCAGAACCCTACCAACCAACGTCTCGATCGTCTTGACCAGGCGGAGCAATTCCCTTGGGGACAAGTTCGTTTCAATCTAACCAAGCACCGCGAACGGCGATGAAAATGGTGCCCAAGCGAGGGACGCAAAAACAGACACACCATACAAGCACAATTAACAAGCCGAGGTTGGCCAGTGACATACATTGGTGCGGTCTCGTACATGAAACTGGTATCGATGACCGACACCTGTGCATCCTGGGCTAGATCTTTGAGCAAGGATGTGGGTACCTCGAGGAGGCAGAGCGCTGTCTCGGTTGATGAGGAGACTAGGCGTACATGAAGACCCCTTGCTGCAAAATTTACGTGGAACGGAGGAGAAGGTGGACGCTGTGGAGTTTGTACATCTTCATCATTGCATCGGAGGACGTGATACAGCGGGAGGCTGGTAAGGTCATGACGAGCGTTGTGTTTGTACGTGTTAGATTCACAGGACGCTGAGTCAGCAACACCTTTGGAACGTCCAACGTCCACGGCAGGGGGTCCGGAACGGATGAAACATGTCAAATCGACACACCGAATGTTCGACCAAGCATCTCCTCACAGCTCAGCCTGGTCCTCATCCTTTTTATCGAGTTAATATTTTCAAGGCAGCCCCAATATGTTACTCAGGATATTGACGCCATACACATATGAGATACACGACAGGCTGATCAAGAACAATGAATCAGACTCATGGCGAAAGAAATACCTCTGTGGCTAGATGTCGTTCCTGTACGTCATCATGCGTGTAATAATGGTAATAAATTGCATGACCTGTCTTCAAGGGCCACGATGGTGCAATTACGATCTTATTGGCGGTACGCCTTGAAGTAATATAGATCTCTACTGTGAGCACGCACAATTTATCCATAGCCATTCGAAACACGACTATGACAGGTCCACGGGAACACCACTATGCACTGGACTGTCATCAATGCAGCCAGGTGCCTTCATGCATTCGCGGCCCCTGCACGCACCAAGGTCCACCCTGGTACAGCAAGTCCGTTGTCAAGAAGCGCTCCGAAGCGCTGTCCCGAGATACAAGGCGAAGATGGGCTTGGGGGCATCATCGGACTCCCTTCTCCAGGCAGTCCTGAAGTGCAGACACGTTTTGCACGCAGCGACGACGGCAAACTCGCCTCTGCTCTGCAGGGCATAACAAAGGCTGTCAAGGAAACTTGGAACGAGGGTTCCGGTCGTAAAGTCACCATCGTTTCGAGTGGTCCAATGACCGAGCTCTTGGATGGTGTAGAGCAGCTTGTGTTCATGGGCGGAGGCAACGGTTTTGGTAACATCACCCCAACGGCAGGTGAGCTGCTGTGGCGTCGTTTCATTAACGGTGTTACTGCCAGGGTACAACATCCTCTGCGATCGTAAGTACATCAATCATCTTTTCTCGTATGCACAGCCGAAGCAGCGCGGATAGTGATAAATAGCCCATTAAAGACCGTCATGCTACCGATCAACGTCACTCACCCCGCTGTCGTGAACCAAGGCATCTACATGCGTTTGTGTGGATCGTCCCACCAGCACGGAAGCCACGTGCTCACCCTACCAGGAACCAACCTCAGAAAGATGTTGTCTTCGTTAGTCCTGTATTTTGGTGATACATATCGAGAGGTGTTTGGTTTTGAAGATGGCCCTCCACCCCATGATGCGCTCACGATCGCATGCGTCTCCAAGCCTGCTATATTCCAAGGGAGACGCCTCCATGTCGATGTAGAGACTCGGGGGGAATACACCACAGGAGCAACCATCACGGATACATTCTGCTACCAAACACATGATGGTACCTGGGGCCCCAACGGGAAAAACTGCGTGGTGTTGGAGTTGGTTGAGGTCCCTCTCCTTGATTGCTAAGTTGTCGTTTTGTTAACCACTCTCTTGGACTGTATCAGCCGGTGTGATGAGGTATCTCCCCTGAATACCCAGAACAGTGTGGGAGTTCCGCTATGATTCAGCATTCGATACAACATCCAGATTAGATAGTTCCACAAAGCACGGGATACGTGTCTGAGTAGTCGGGAGGTTAGTAAAAGAAGCTATGTTGAGGCTACATTACAACACTCGGTCATGTGCATGATGTCGCGGCTTGCGGGTCCCATTTCTATCAACCATCAACAAATACCTTGCTCACAGGCATGCTGCGCTGTCTCGGAGTCT
Organism: Pulveroboletus frians; assembly: GCA_038089395.1. Classification (NCBI taxonomy): domain Eukaryota; kingdom Fungi; phylum Basidiomycota; class Agaricomycetes; order Boletales; family Boletaceae; genus Pulveroboletus; species Pulveroboletus frians. The sequence continues at coordinate 2,877 of JBBPKT010001075.1, forward strand.
GTCCTTCTTTCAAAGTGCGCAGCGCTTCGTCGAGATCACCGCGACCAAATGATCGCTGGCGCTCGTGTCTAGCAGGAGGAACGAGCAAGATCATTTTGCGTTTGCTCTGCATTCTTGATGATCTGGATTGAAGAATCTGAGATAAAATGTCGTTTCCGCAAGCACACAACTCCTACCTCCCTTTTTTTGCCATCCGAAGCTGGCGGGAGAGCCGACGTACGTGGTGCGACGTCAACGGCAGCTTTCTGCAAACAACCAATTCCATCAAAAAAGACATTGCAATCCAGGTGCTAAGCTAACGTACCTGAAGTGATGAGGAGAAGGAACATATCATGCCGAAAAAGTCTTCCGACGTTAGACTATCCGGAGAGCCGAACGATTCCCTAATAGTAGCTAAATAGAGAACGGAGTTCGTTCTCCACGGAGGCCGTCATCCCTGTTAATGCTTCAATGGAACCCGATACTCGTGCTGTAACCGAGCGATGGTAACTTACCTGCATAGCCGTGATGAATTGATCGTTCGCCGAGGGCTGCCTGAGCTGCTTCATTAATTGTATCTCTGCTTCGACCTTGCGCGGGACGCGACGGTAGACTGGACGGCTTGAGAAAGAAACTGGAATGAAACTTGGAAAGGCGTTAGCCCTGGATTGTTCTTGTAAAGACGCCTAAGTAAGGCAGGCTCACTGTGGGCGGCGGGTTCTACGTTGGGTAACTCCTCAATGAACAACGTCAATTTGGGTTCCGTGCGACGCAACACCCGAGCAATGTAATGAAGCAATGTAGAACAGTCGGACGTCGCTTTCGCAGTCTTCGTTTCCTTCATCTGTATGCGCTTTAGTAGGGCATAACTTCATCAGCGGTTGGCAGCTGTTTACTGATCACCTTGAGGCCATCTATCGACAGCACGGGATCGTCGAGGTCAAGAAGGGCTTGTCGGATGGTAGAATATCCAATCTTGAAGCAGGACAGCATAGTGGCTGCCATCCGACGAATGAGCACGACAACCAGCCTTGCTTAAACGTCGACCCTACCTATATTATTCGCCCTCGTAGTCTCTAAAAGTGTGGCAATGCTATGCTTTCTGGCAGGGTGCTGGCTTTGATCAATTGATCTCTTGTGAAGCAGGGCCATACAAGATATACACACACATGTCATACATGTAACACATAGATGTGGTTCTTGCCCACTATACCATGATGGGCCTTTTTGAAGCAGCTGGACACCAAGGTAGCATTGCTCCCCCCTAATATTGTCATGCAAAGCCACCCAGCTACCAATCTCTTTTACATTGCTAGTTTTCTTTGCCTCTCCTCTGAAGCAGTCTGCTTCTTACCCCATCCCTGTCCTCTTGAAGCCCTTCTAGCTTAGAAAAAAGAGACACTGCTTCAGCCCACCGCTGCTGATGTGCCATAGCAAATTCTTTTTTTTGCTCCTGACAAATCTTTGCTGGCTGAAAGCCATACTCAACCCATCTAAGGAGCCCACCAGGGCAATATTGAGTAAAAGATACTCGGGTTTCCCCATTTTGAATCCCCACATTTCCATGTCGAAGGGTCCCAGAAGGTATAAGTACCACAGACCCAGGAGGAAATCGAATCACCACCTTAAGATCAAAGAGAATAAGGTGGCCCCCAAGGTCTGGGTTGAAGCTACCCCCAGACCAAATGGCACATAGACCATATGGAACGTTGGTATGATCCACATGTTCTGCTGTCACCACCTGGGGCCCACAGTTGAAGGTGGCAGTGGGAAACACACTGTTTTTAAATACTTGAATTAGTTGTGGACTTTGGATCCTGAGCTTGGATAGCTGCTCTCCATACTTTTCCCAGATTTTTGGGGCATAGTAGGCAAAAGCATCTTAAAAAAATGAGGGTTAGCATATGTCTAAAAAATTAAAAGCACCTACGGTTTGCAAAGCCAGCAATCCTTTGAATGGCCTTATTAGATAGTAAGCCAGATAATATCTTAGAATTATGGTCCTTGTGGCATAGATTGCCAGGGGCCTATACCCTTCTAAGCCAAAGCAGCATTTAGAAATATAGCTTGCCACATACCTGCTGTCCCCCCCCATAGGAGATTCCTACATTAAGGGCACTGAAGTTTCCTCGTCGACCTCCAGTCTGCTTGATTTTTACAGTCATCCCAGCATCCAATAGAAGCTGAGTAGCTTCAAGCACTACCCCATCCCATTCTGGGTCCTCTGGCCGTCCTGCAAGGACAGTAAAAACTCGCCCATCCACATCAACCAGAACATGAGGAACCCTATAAACCCCTTTTCAGACAAATACCTCTCTAGTAATTTGCATGAACAAACATACCTTCCATCCCATTTGATTTCCATGTACCCATGATCTAGGAGCTCTTGAAGACCCCATGCCCCTTTATGAGGCACAGGCCTCTGGGCTTGGCTAATAAACACACCAGCAGCAGCAGGAAGGTTATGCACATCAAAGCTAACTGGAAAAGCCTGTACCACAGGCATCCAGCCTGGCTGTGTTTTTCGGGGTATACCTGGATGTGTGGCACTCAGCTCCTTACGCCTCTCACGGCGGCGTTGCCGCCGAGAGGCTTTTCGGCCGCCTTGATCAGACCCAGAGGTATCTAACAGCAGGGGAGGGTGGATGCCTTCAGCTGGGCAGGGTACGCTGTGTGTAGGCAGGGCCTGTGAGTGGGTATCAAGTAGGGAGGCCCCACAATCCCCAAGGCCAGAGGCAGCGGCCTTCAGTGCCTCTCCAGTGGAAGTCTGTAGAGCATCTGCCAGGCAAAAGGGCTCTAGCCGGATGGCAGTGAAAGAGGGCGGGTGGGGGTCTGCAGCGTTGCTGGCCATGGTGGATGAAAACAGCGGTGAGGTTGACGGCGACAGCTCGCGTATGTCATCCTGTGCTCCAAGGATGTTGCCGAGCCTTTTCCAGATTGCTCCATTCTCTCACTCACCCGCACCCACACCCGCACATACACCCCTCCGGTCTGAATCCACAGGGGCCCATCTGACGGTGCAGGTTGCTTTCCTTTCGTATGCATTGATGCCAGGATTGCAGCGGCGAGTTGGGACGGTGCGTCGACCCCTCGTTCCCTTTTCACCCGCGTTTCATGCTCGTTACGGCCATATCAGCCACTCGCACGAAACGGCACCTGGTTTACCTCCTCCTCCGCCCACAACGTTTCCGCTTGATTTTGTGCAGGTTCTTCAAGCAACGACGGCAAGCCCGGCTCGGAGACGACCAGGATGGACGGACACTTGGCCGCGTTCCATCTACACGGATAATACGCCGTTCCTCCTGTACAACCCCCCCCGACCACTCCACGGCACGCCTTCCACGTGCTGGTTGGATGATGCCCAACACGAACGCATCCGCGATCGGATAGGTGCTCGCCCGAACGCACCCCATCATCATACCCATATGAGACAGGCCGTCTCTGCGCCAAACGATGCCAGAATGAATGGAAATCTGCGTAGCAAGTGGCCCGAGCTGACCAGCTAGTGCACCTGTCGCGATCAAGGGGGGTATCGAGATGGTGGAGGCTCGGCGCTGTGTGCACTCGGTTGCGGCAGGACGGCTTCTGAGCAGAGGAGGAGGGATGAGGTACCCGCAGACTGGGTATGTCTGAAGGTCTCGAGTGGCTTTAGCCCGCCGCTCACACCTGCCTCCTTGCCATTGCCATTCGTCGCCATCATCTCTCAACACCCCTTTCAAGCCCCAACGTCACCCCCGTGAATGTCAAGCACCAGCTTCTACCAAACGAGCTTCACGTTCGCACGTGTCCCCCCTTCATATCGACCGTCCCCTACTACACGCGCATCCCCAAGTACCTTCTCGACCCTCTCGGAGGCGATCGTTTACAAACACTATGCGGCGTCTCACCTTTCCTCGCATCTAGCCTTTCGAAGCCGGTCGTGAAGAGCTGGGCGTTCCAAGCTGGATAAGCTACTGGGGCGCGGCTGCGGGCGTGTCAACAGGGATGGCATGGGGGAACCTGACGCCCTTCCGCACAGGCGCAGGCGTATCCACGAACCGGCACTCGTATGGCTCAGCTTCAGGAAAACTATCTCGAAACCAACATTCAACGACTCCCCCATCCATGCCATAGCCCCATTCGAAGCACAGACGAGCGCCTGTCAGGCCTCGTTTGGTCTCAAATCCACCAGCTACGCCCGCGTGGCAAGCATATATGTCACATAACCTCCACATTCAGGCAGCTGTGGTATGTCCGCTGGAATATGCGCACGAAGGCCCTTCCCCTGCTGCTTATCGCCAAGCCGGAGCATTTGGGCAAGTGTGCCCGGGCAGATGTAGCACGGCGTTTTGGGGCCGAGGTGGGTGTAGTTGAGGAAGCAGGCGAGTATTCGATCGCGATATGTTGATTGTGGAGGCCGCTATGGGGAAGGTTGGCGAGGTACTTGGTGATGAGGCCAGCGCGGAGGACCTCAGGGCTGTCGGGGGTGATATCGACTTGGCGTACTACATTCGGGTCGTGATACGACCGTGCAGGGCCGTCAAAGGTGCGTCGTGCTCCTCTGACCCGGCACACGCTGTTGACTATATGTATAAATGAGGGTGGATCAGCGAGAGCGAGGGGAACACGCACAGACGATGACGTCGGGATGCTGGATGTCGTACTTGCTCTTCGTCTGAGCCGGCTCGCCATGAGCCCGCGCGGCGTGGGAAGCCTTGGACCAACACCGCCATCACCGTCACCGGCCACGTTGGGCTCGGATGGTCCACCGTGCGCCCGACTCGCGGCTGCTGATGCGGACGAACCTCATCGTCCACGAGAAGGATTACGTGATCCTGCCATCTCACCCCGCTGTCGATTCCCCACCCACCTCTCGTCCCCGCCGTCTATCGCTGCCATCGCCGATGTCCTCGCCAGTGCCAACGATGCCCTCCAGCGGTACAACCAGGTTGTAGAAACCTGGAGCGAACGGCTCGTCTGTCTCAATGACCTCGAGGATGACCTTTCCACCATGCCCAGGGATCGCGACATTCTGTGCGTACCCCTCCCCTCCTTGTCTCCCTACCTCACCCACACCCCGCCCAGCGTTACCTGCCTTATCAGGGCCTCCAGGACCACGCGCAATTCCCACCGCCCATTCAGGCTGATGTCCCCTCTAATAAGCCCCTCCCCTTCCCCCCCCCTTTTCACCCCCGACCGTGGTCAGAGGTGGGTGGGGCACCATAATCGGCATCGATTGGGGTCCGAAGGGACGGTTTGTCTTCCATCGTTGGCTGGGATGTTGCCGGCATCCTCCTCCGCCAGCATTGCCTCTGCCAGCCACGGCCGTCGTTCCCCCCTCACCCACGTCGCCCAATGACCCGTTTCACGCCATCGTCGTCATATCCAGAATTGAGCAGCCACGGCCATCCTTGTGCTGCCTAAAGCCACTACCGACCGTCAATCTCCTGGAAGGACTCAAAGACGTCTTTCTCTCACTCGACGACTGGAAGTCAAAGCAACTCCACGCGGGCCTATGAGACCTCCCGCCACTGGCATGGGGCGCAAAGATGGCGAACGTTCCGGGGGGAGTGCCACCGGAGGGGGTGGTACACCGGGCTTTTTGGGTGCGACGACGGACGACGACATCTCGATCTTCGCTCAGGAAATTGATGTGCGAAAGCCACTCGCGTCTGTGGCTGCGAGGCAGTCGTCATCGGACCCACCTGATATTTTACCAAGCAGATTGCCTGCGATCGCGACGAGCCCCGGTGCGCTCGGTCGCCGTGGCGTGCCAGAGCCCGCTGTGTCGACCACCTCTGTGCCGGAGCTTGCGTCTGCATTGGGTTCCGCTGGTGCTGGCATGGCGCTAGGATTGGGGCTCGTTGCGGGTGAGCACTCGTGACAGACCTCGGGGCGAACGAGTCCGAGCGATGGGGGGGTCGAAACGGCCCTCCCCGTCGATGGGACCGATGCTGAAATGCGAGTCGGGTGTGGACGAGAAGCTGAGGCGCATGCACGAGATTTTTCTGGCGTCGCTCGAGGGCCTCGGCAGCAGCAGTGGCCGGCGACGGAACAGCGTGGGTGTCACCAGAGAGGACACGGCTGTTCTGGGGCCCAGCAGTCTCGGGGCGGGTGATTTGGGGCTTGGGCTTTCCAGTGGGAGGCCTGGATCGGTGATTTCTGTGAGTGCGATGGAGGCTGGTCTGAGAGGCGGGCAGGCTGGATCGCCGAAGCATACAGACTGAGTGAGCAAACGGACGGCGCAGACAGCTTGTCTTCGCTCCTTTCTATCCCTGACCCCTCTCGTTTATGCCCGTCCAGCAATGGATTCGTAGCCTGTACATTGTACATTTATATACATGCGTTACCTCGCACATATGCATGCATTCATCTCATCTCATCCCGTGTGTATCTCGTCGGAGCAGCGGATTTCGCTCAGGTTCGTCATGCTCTTTGGCCTCAACGCCCCCGTCGTCGCACGCCAGGGCCATGCAGCGCTATCAAAAAAGAAGGGAAAACAGCCGCAAGTGACGAGCACCGTCGTGTTCAGCGCAGCTCGGGTCACGGCCATCGACGCTCGTGTCGACCTCCTCGTTCACCGTCAGCCTACTCGCCTTCACCGCACGCTCACGCTCACCCTTCCATCCAGTGGGCTACGCCGTTAATAAGCGCGGAAAAGATCCGTCCTACGAGACGGCGGGCCGTTCCTCGAACAACCCCGGATCGCATCGATGACGGGGATCCGACGCATCTGCATCACGCCGATAAGTTTCTTGAACGCTGCAAAAGTGCCATCATATCGAGCAAATTAAATGTCCGCAGCGTGATGCCCACCTATCGACCAGGGAAGCGCCATGCAAAGATGGACCACGCCCATCATCATCATCGTGACATCTCCGCGACACGAGCCCCCCGCGTGTTCCTGGGCAGGACGTGCGGAGAATGACAACGCCGTTAGGATCTGATTGATGGTTCCCCGCGTTCTGGATCGCGTCGCAGGTACGTGTGGCCGGCGTCATGCATGCTTTTCGATCTGAGCGGAGGTTGAACGAGATGGGTCGACTGTCTGAATCATCCCTTGGCGCTGTTACCGCTGCGCTCCCAGGACGACGTGACTAGGTTCGCGGTCGAGATCTCATTCGCTGTCGATGCGATGAACGGCATGGCATTATGAGCGAGCCATGAGATTGCGTTGACTTACGATTCTGCACGGAAGAAATAGATCCACAGGACACGCGGTTAGTAACAGCGCGCTGTTGGCAGATGGAAGGGTCGCGTTGTGTCAGGGACGCCCCATCTATGGCCCCTCCATTGAACAGGGAGGCCGATCGAGAATGGATACTTGTTGACGACCTTCGGTCACCAAATGCCTTGTGGATGGAAAGCTTGTCGGACCCCGCTGTGATCGAGCTGTGTTGGTTTGCGTCGTGGACCGGTCGCGCCGACACGAGGTGGATGGGGGTGCAAGCGGCAGGGTGCTGGGCACAGGATATCGGGTAACGTGGGGGTGCTCAAAGAAGTGAGAGCTGCGCCTGGACGGTTCGACCTGGGTGTCAAGGTTGTGCGTGCTGGCGGACGGCGGGGCAACACGATATTCAGGCGGTGGATGTCGGCAGTCCCCAAGTGCTGTATAGCCCGGTGGTGCAGCCTCATGGTAGGTGCGATCATCAAAGGTGAGGGGGTAAGGACGCGAGGAAAGGTCACTCTTGGGTCGGCTTGGTTCAAACCCGCCGAGACTATGTGGGAACGAGGAACTAAGCCCATTCCTGTCATTCAGGCCCAAGTAGGCGTCACGAAAGCGAAAAGGGAGGTGGGTGCTGACAGGAACATCTCCGCGTTCCTCCAGCGGGGTCTGACTGTCTCCAGCGCTTCGATGAAGACTGAAATCACCCCCAAGAGCCCGGCCACAGCCAGAGAGAGAGGGGACTTGGTGTCCTCATGGGCGTAGGTTTTGAATCAAAGCACCCAGTTTTGTAGAGGAGCTAAAGCCGTTGCGGCGTAGCTCAACCACCGGTGCAGCCACGGGCCATGTGGCCTTGTCATCTCCCGAAAGGAGAGGTTTAGTGTCGACATCGTCATCAGTTTTAGGTCTGAAAACCCCCAACAACCCGCCCTCTTTGATGGGGCCTCGAGCACAGGAAGGGCAGCGGCCCTCCTCGCTTCGCTCAGTGCAGGTCGTTAGATAAGAAATAATGCAACATTTACAGCTAAGGATGTAGGCCGTAGGCGATGCAAGTGCTGGGGAATAATGGCATCGGCCTCCATCACATCAAGACAGATGGGACATTCACCCGTCTCGGATGCCGCAAGGTGGAGAGTACGTTCTTCGCAAAGGACGTATTTAGGATATCTGAGGTTTGCCGCTCGGCAACGTCACGGCAACGTCA
>JBBPKT010001076.1:0-11199 GCA_038089395.1 Pulveroboletus frians
CCTGTTTCGTCATGTTATTATTGTACCATCTGTTCCGAGTATGTAGCAAGTACGTTATGATTGTAAACTATGGTACGATGTTTTTCTCTGAGGGTTCGCTGGTCATTATTTTTCTCTGAACGGTTTTTTTTTTACTGATGCGGGCGGTAGAATGAGTAACTTTTTTTTGACCGGAGTCAGTTTGCTCGATTCGTGACAGTTCATGTGATATCTCGTGAGCGGACCTGGAACAAAAATTACAACCCATCTTGGGCCCGCTGAGCGGATGCGGCTGACGTCTGATCAAGTGGGGCCGCGTTTATGAACACCATTTCAAGAGGTCTGCAAGTTGGGACTCAGCGAATATGTAGCAAGCGACCGAACAGACACAATATCTCGGCGGAACTCGTCAGCACAGAAAAAGGCACTGTATTGCGATTGGGTAGGGAGAGGTCGGATAACAAATATATATGGCAGCGATCAAGTAGCTGTGGGGAAAGGCATATGTCAGCGGCTGGCGATATGATCGATGAGAAAAAAAAAAAAAAAAGAACGTACTAGACACAAAGCAAACGTGATCGGGTTCAAGGCAGGGTTAATTAAATAACGACGGAGACGGTGGCATAATAATCACGCGCCATGTTCACCACAGGACAGACTGAAAACAAAAACACTATAGCAAACTATGGGTCATCTGTCATGATTGCAAAAAATTCCTGTTCGTTGATTTCCCCATCTTGATCCAAGTCAAATTCGTCTATCATCGCTTGCCTAAGGAAAATGGAAGAGCAGAGGTGAGCATATACGGAATGTGAGTGGAGAAAAAATCGCGTTTTCGGAATGTCACGGTTTAAAAAAAAGAAGTAATGGACGCAGCAAAAAGGAAAGGACGGTCCCACAGCGCCGCGTACCGAAACAGGGTACTGGGCTCAGGTGCTGCGCTTACAAGGGTTCGACGCCCCAGAAGTGGTCCAGGGTGATCACACTTACAGCTCATCATCCTCCAAGCGGTCGCCAATTTCCTTGGCCACTCTTCTGAGATTCCGAAGGCTGATCTTGCCCGTGTTATCGTCATCGAATAATTGGAACGCACGACGGATCTCTTCCATTGGATCTCGTGCGAGGATCCGCTCGCTCACTAGAGATCCGAGTGAGCAAACGGCGTCAACCAAGACGAGAATAGAAAGAGAGCGGGGGCCGTGCGCGCATCAGGGTGCGAGCGTGCAGGGTGGTGGTAACGGGGCAGGCGTGAGGTAGGACATGCTCACTGATTTTTGCAAAATCTTCAAACTCCATGAGGCCGTGGCCACTCTTGTCGTGGTCTCTGAGTATTTTGAGTACTTCGGCCTTCTTGAGGTCGAAACCAAGGGCGCGCATCGCGACCTTGAGCTCGTGGTAATCCAACGAGCCATCCTTGTCTGTATCGAAGAGTTCAAAGGCTTCCTTTATCTCTTGTTTCTGTTCTTCGGATAGTTCTGGGCGTGGATGTGCCCGTCGTTTTGCCTTTTGTGCGGAGGTAGAGTACATCACAGCGGGCGTTGCAGACGTGGGTGGTCACTGCGAGGACCAGCAACATAGGTCACGTGCCCGCCCCCAACGCGCATAGGACCCCAAACACCACTGATTTAAAGCCCCTCGCAACCTTGACTGCACCTTGTCGTGTTGCCAGATGGCTTACTGTCGTCGCTGCGACCGCGACTTCGCAACTTACTACTCGTACCAACAGCACGTCTTAAACTCTTCCCGTCACAACATCTGCCATGACTGCGAGGAGGACTTTGAAACGCCGTGGGCCCTGACGCAACACTACATCCAGAGTCCCAGACACGACTACTGTCGCGAATGCAACAGCCATTTTGAAGACAGGGAGGACCTCATCGACCATTGCTTGAACGCGCACTTTTACTGTGAAAACTGTGACCGGTTCTTTCAGAACGCCTTTGGCCTCCAGGAGCACAACCGACAGTCTCACTACTACTGTGTCGACTGTCGGCGTTTCTTCCAGTCGGAAAACAACCTGCGCGAGGTGCGTGTTGTCCTGTCTCTGCTGTCTCGGTCACCCATTGATAATCGGTTTAGCACTTGAACTCGAGGGTACATCGCCAGGCGAATGTACCATGTGCATTCCAGTCCTATGGCTGCACGAGACAGTTTGTCAGCGTATCAGCAATGACGAGTCATCTCGAGTCTGGCTCATGCACGTCTGGTGTTGATCGTAGCATGATCAACCGATGGATCCGGCGGCAGGATCGCAACAATGTTATCACTGTCCCATCGCGACTTCTTACCAACGGTGATGACACTCCTCGGTATATCGCCACCGAGCGGTCGTGGAACGGTCACGTGTTTGAATGTGTGTTATGCCACAGCTCCTTCCGGACACTGGATGCCCTCAACCGCCATCTGGCGAGTCCAAGACACCTGGAGGAAACATACCGGTGCCCGCTCTCGACCTGTGGCACCACTTTTACCACGCTCAGTGCCCTTTGTCGACACGTCGAGAGCGAGCGCTGTGGCGTATCAAGGTTCAGGGCTGCGCAGGAGGGAATGAATAGGCTGTTGGGCAACATGGGTAGGCTCAGGATTCAAGGTGAGTGGCCAAGCGTTCATTATACAGCACATTGCTCTGAGTGTGAAAATACAGGCTCTTGAAAGTCCGTGACGATTTCCGGATGGACCTGACTCCAAAGCTTGCTGTGGCGCCTATAGACCGCCCATTCATATTTTTATACCTCGTGCAAACACTATCAGCAGGCTTTCTATAGCTTTTCATTTTGTGGTCGTCGTGATGGTGAATGTGATGAGTGCTATGATCAGCATCCAATGAAGGGTCGCGAGGGCCGTCGTTGACTTGACACCGACCATCAACGACGCCACATGAGGCCCAGCTCGTCCACCCTGCGATCGTTCCATCTGTTCTATCTCCTACCCTTTTTATGTCACGAGGTGGCCGCCAACACGGAAATTATCAACTTCTCGTCCTCTCGTGAGCGGGCAGTCGATCTCCCTCTGGACGTCGTCGGAAATTGGTGTGTTCCCTACCCACAGGGCACGAGCCCACTGATCCTTCATCCCGGGCAGGTCTAAGCTGCGTCCGTCAGAGAACGAGCGAGAATGGACGCTCGAGCCCGCTGTGCTTCATACACCTCTCCATCAGGTGTGTGAAGGCGAGCACACGGGCGTGCCACCCCACCCCCCGTTTTCGTGCCCCCACGAGCTGTGGCTCCTGCTCGACCTGGACGACGACGCATGGGGATCCTACGCCGCCTTTACACTTCGCCTGTCCTGGCCTGCTTCCGTAAGTCTCTTCCACGATTGCGCCCGACCGCATCCGACGGGGTGCTCCCCCACGAACACAGGTGCCCGCGGCGTTTACGATAGAGATGTACACCCCGCAGGGTCTGCTCGCACGACACTCGTCTGAACGAGACCGGGCCACGACTGCGCCGTCCGCGCGGGAGAGGGAGAGAGGTGCCTTTGACCACACAGGACACACCCCCACCACGCGCGCGCGATACGCACGCATCCGCGCCGTGGACGCCGGTCTTCCCACTCCTGGCTTCCGATCGCACCCGCACCCGCAGCGTTCACTGGTGTCTCTGCCTCGCCGTTCCATGTTCATTGCCACACCGCGCTCAGGTGACGATGATGGACTGGATCATTGGATCGACGCACGACAGGGAAGGAGCGTGTCGTTCATCGTGATCGTGGAACCGTTGGTCTTGGGCGTGCTTCCGGCTACTTTGTTGCCCACCGTGGGTTTCCTTATCCTCATTGCGTTGGCCGCAGTCTGGTTCGCTCGACACACGGTCGCTTACCTTGAGCCGTTTGTACGGCAGGCGAGGGAGGATGTGAAAACCGGAATGATACGAACCGACAAGGAAGCGTGATCTATTCTTGTCTTTCTCTTTCTCTCTCTCTCTCTTTCCTTGAGGTCAACATGCAGCTAGTGCATGGTGGTGGCTTGATCTGTTCCCAAGAACGCGCTCAAACGTTCGTCCATTCGATATCCTACTGGCGGTATACTTAGGCCGGAAAGGTGACGCCTTGAAGCAGACCACGATGTATACTCGATCAGAATCACATCAGTCCATTTTCACCGAGTGCACACAGGTCCGACTCGATTGCTCTTTTTCCACACCATAGATTCCGTGAGATCCTCCCTTACCAATGGACCATCCTAGCGAGCCTCAGGCAACGGTTTCAAACGCCACTAAATGAACGGCTGCGAGCCAGGCGAGGATGATCTCCACTCGGGGGCCGTGAAGTGGGATGTTGATGTTCAACGGCTTCTTCTTGGCGTTGTTGGACGCCTTTTCCGCTGCTGCTGCCTGTGACGCACGTTCTCTCTGTCTTGCTGCGACGGGGGCAAGCAAGATCCGAGCGCAGTCGAGTGCCTCGACGAGGTCGACACGGGCCTGCTTGAACGACGAGGGTGTGTCGCGGCCGGGGATATTCAACAACGGTGTCGTTCCCTGAATGGCGGCAGACGACGTCGACGTCGACGCACCCGGGGTAGAGAACGAGTCGGCAGTGTCGCCCGAGGAAGAGGACATCCCGTCGACCAAAGAGGAAGACATCGACGACGGTGACACGGGGGGTGCTTCTATCGCAAGCCTGGACCGGGCACGCACGGCCGAGTGAGGCTGAACGCCGGTCTTCCAACCGGACGCGAGGCGTTCGAGCACCTCGATGAACTCTGCCTGGGCCATTGACCGTGGGGGGAGGAAGACGGGGTATCCTTCGAGTGCATCGACCAGAACGGCTGTGTGCGCAAATGTCGTGAGGAGCGTGGGCAATTCGGCAAGCATGAGTTGGCAAATTAAGATGGTGAAATGAGACTCGACGAGGAGGGGATGGTACGTGGTGAACATGGGTGGGAGACTAGGCTCGGCTCCGGCAAGGCTAGTTCCGCCGTTCTGGTTCCCATGCCGTACCATTTCTGAGAGTATGAATGCTATTTCGACCCTGCGAGGGAGGTCGACAGGGCCGTCTCCACTCATAGACGGCGGCCCTTCGAGTGTGTCAAAGTGCGCGAGGAAGCGTTCGTGATCTCGAATGCACTTGCGTAGGTGGCCGCAAATGTCCTCGCGGAAACTCTCCTCTGCCAATGCGCTGGTGTAAGCGCGTGCCTTTGGATGATCGCTTTTCCCCAGAGGACCATCCGGGTTGCCGATCTCGACGCCGCCGTAGCGACCGTTGGCGAGATAACAGAGGCGCAACTCGGTGCCATCGGGTGTTGAGTTTGCCTTGCTGACCCCTTCGAGTTTCAATATGACGGACTCGATGAGATAGAGTGCGTGCTGTAGATAGGTGGCGCCTCTCAAGAAGAGCAGTTGAGGTTCGATGGGATCGGGTGCGTCGGGTGACGCGGAGGGGTGTACCAAGGCAAGTTCCCCGTCTGGCCCATCGACAGGGGACGCGTCGGTGGAATCGCTTGTACCGTTGGGTGGGGCCTGGCCGTTGGATTTGTTGGACCCCTTGTTTTTCTTGCGGTTCTTGCCCCGTTCAGATGGCAGTTTGATGGTGCGGTGTGCTGTGCGGCTCTTGCGTGCAGCACGCGCCTCTTTGAGGGCATATGTAAAGTCTTTGATCGCGGGGGTGTATTCGTCGCGGAAACAGTGGACGATGCCGCGTGTTCGATAGTATTCGAGCCGCTGTGGATTAGCCGCGATGAGTTCGTCCAGGACGGTGGTCGTGGTGGATTCGGCGAGTTGTCTGTTTGCACTGTTCTGACGGTCAAGAGGGGACGTTTCAAGCGTGGTTCACGTACCGCGAAGGGATCTTTTCGTGAAAAAAGTGGACGTATTTTGCGTCGGCATCGTCTGGGTCTATCGCGTGTTCAGCTGGGTGAAAAAAGGGGATGAAAAGACAGACCGTGTTTGAGGACGCGTTCGGCAATGTCATCAAAGACGCTCCCGCCCTGCATGACCATGACGCTGCTGGCGATCTCGTCGGCTTTGTACGCTGTAGCCAGTTTTTGCACGGCGAGTGCGCGCAGTCGATGTATGCGCATGGCACTCATAGCGACGTTTCTTCCACCGCCGATGCCGGAGCTGTCGAGGCCGAGGGGGTGCGTGGATGACCACGCGCCATGGCTGCCCGGACGGATGGCGGTGGCGGAGAGACCGGAGGATGCGCGGACGGAGAGTTCGGCAGCCTCGTCGATGAGACGGCGGATGGTGGCCACGTTGCGGAATACGCCGGGATCGATCGGCGGTGGGGTCGGTCTGCCGGGGATGCAAAACGGCGAGGCGAGCGCGTTGGGGCGGGGTGAGTCGGGTGGCGTGTGGTCTGAGCAGGTTCGCTGTGGACGCGGACGTGGTTGGAGATGGCCCCGGGGTGATTTCGCGCTGGAGAACGTGGCAGGGTCGAGGTTGAGGACGAGGAGCGACTCGAGCAGTTCGAGCGGGAGCTGCAGCCACGGGCCCTGGTGGGGAATGAGCGAGATGAAGGACAGAGAGCAAACGACTGACGTGGTAGGAACTGATGTACTTCCAGTGCTTGTTTCTGCTGATGCAGAGTACGCCCGTGTCCGAGGGTGTCTCTTTCGGTATATTCTTTCGCTTCTTCTTTCTCTTCTTCTGGTCGTGTATCATCGTCGTCGTGGATAACGTTGCTCGCTTCCCGGCTGGGTTCCGTCCTCGAGGCTGCGATAACCCGAGCCGTGTTGGCCGGGCTTGATAAGACGGCGTGATTGGTTCCCTGGGCTATAAAAGGAGGAGGGTCACATTCCCAGATTGGTCCCCTCCAGTGGCCTATCAGCCTCATCGACATGTCCCCCTCTGCGCTCTTCCCCTCCCCCACGTTCATCCACCACGCGCCCCCAAAGCCGACCGTCGGGCACCCACTCGACCCCCTCTCACCAGACGAGGTTCGTCGTATAACCCCCCTCGTTCACCTTTTTCACCCCCCCTCTAGATCAGCGCAGTCTCGCTCGCCATCAGACACTACGCCACTTCAAACACAGACATCAAGGCTGTCCGCTTCGTCACTTGCGCCCTCGTCCCGCCCCCGAAGAGGCACGTCCTTGCTGCACTCGGCATCCCCATCACTCCCGGCGGCATCCCCGAAGCGCCCGTTGACATCATTAGAAAGGCCGAGTCGGACGTAAGCCCTCCTCTTGGCCGTGCATCGCCTGTCTGACCACCCCCCAGTTCATCGATGTCGTCAGCGGGTACGTCCTTTTTTGGCTCATCTCCGCCTCGTACGACCCTCCCACAGCGACTGCTACAATGCCATCCTCGCATTCAACGCAGGCGAGTGGGAAGTCGAATCGCTCGACCGCGTCTCCGAGGGATCACAACCCCAGATCACCGTCGAAGAATTGATCATGTGCGAGGTCATCGTTCGCAACGACCCCAAGGTGCAAGCCCTCGCCAAACAAGTCGGTCAGTGCGACACTCTAGACACTTCAACGACACTCAACGGATACAGGTATCGAACCCCACGAGATTGCCGCCGATGGCTGGGCAATCGGTTACGACGATCGATTCCCAGAGCATCAGCGTCTCCAACAGGCCCTTCTCTTTGCACGCTTCTCACAGCACGAGAACCTCTATGCACATCCTCTTGTCAATCTTTCTCTTTCTGGTCCCTTTCTTCATGCCATTTTTGACACTGAACGTATTTTAGGATTTCACTCCAGTCGTGGACTCGGTGACAGAAAAAGTCATTCAGATTGACTTTCCCCCTGGATATAGGCACACCACCAAGACCTCCCACGCGCTCAGCATCGACACCACCGAACCACTCCCACTCTCGGACGAGTCCTTTGCCAAGTCAAATCGCGAACGAATACCGCCGCCACTCACCCCATTCGACTTCCTTCCGGACCTCTTGCAGCACAGCGATCCAACGTACAGACCACGTGAAGACCTCAAGCCGCTGCATGTCGTCCAACCCGAAGGCGTCTCCTTCAAGATGAATGGTCACACGCTGGAATGGCAAAAGTGGAAGATGCACGTCGGTCAGTACTCTCCCACCTGTCGTGAACGTGACTGACACCTCCCAGCCTTCAGCCCACGTGAGGGCATTGCACTCTCTACAATCACCTACAATGACGATGGAGAGGTCCGTCCCATCTTTTATCGCCTCAGTATGGCGGAGATGGTCGTACCCTATGGTGCACCCGAGTTCCCTCACTCGAGAAAGTTTGCCTTTGATTCGTGAGTATCACTTCATCCCACCGTCGAGCATCGACTGAACCCGGCCCAGTGGCGAATATGGCATGGGGAACACGGCCAACGACCTCTCTCTCGGATGTGACTGCGTGGGAAAGATTCACTATCTGGTGCGTAGGCGCCTCCTCGGATCAGCATCTCCCTGACACACATCCCAGCCCGGTTCATTTGTCAACCATGCCGGAACAGCCTTCATCATACAGAACGCGATTTGCATTCATGAAGAAGATGCGGGCGTCCTTTGGAAGCACACCGACTATCGCCCAGGAGGCCGTTCGCACACCGTCCGAAGCAGACGTCTCGTGATCAGTATGGTCTGCACCGTTGCCAACTATGGTAAGATGACCCATCTCTTCCACGTCGGCGCTGACATGCATCCAAGAGTACATTTGGAACTATGCCTTTTACCAAGACGGTAACATTGAGCTCGAGATCCGACTTAGTGGCATTTTACAAGTTTACGTTGCTGGTCCTAACGAACCCAATCCTCACGGAACTGCCGTCGCACCAGGTGTCAATGCACATCTCCACCAGCACATCTTCTCACTCCGCGTAGACCCTATGCTGGATGGGATCCGCAACTCTGTCATTGAATCTGATATCGTGTCTCATGAAGCCCCGACAGGTTCGAAAGAGAACTTTGCGGGTAACGCCTTTTACCTCAAGGAACGTGTCCTCACGGATCAAGCCAAGGACGGTGCTCGCGACTTTGACTGGGCCGCCGAGCGTCGTTGGAGGATCGCAAATCTGAACAGGACCCATTATGCCTCTGGGAAACCGTCGTCGTATCAGATTATGATGAAGGGAGGTTTGCTTCCTCTTTTGGCGAAGCATGATTCATGGATTGCTCGCCGTGCTTCGTTTGCGCACAAGGCACTCTGGGTCGTAAAGGATGTCGAGGGACCAAAGGGTGGAAGGATGTGGCCAAGTGGAAAGTATGTCCCACAAACTAGAGAGGAACCTAAGGATTCTGTTGGCAGATGGGTCAGAGAAGGACAAGGAAACATCGACGACGAGGACATTGTGCTTTACCTTACCGTCGGTGCGTGCGCTTTGTGATGCTCGTCGTTGTGCGACTCACTTTGGGACGATGGCAGGTACGACGCACGTTCCGCGCCCAGAGGATTGGCCAGTGTGCGTATCTGATCCATGTTTGCCAACATGGTTGCTGACCCTTGGTTTTAGTATGCCCGTGGAACACATTAACGTTCTCTTTAAGCCCAACAGCTTCTTCACCAAGAACCCGAGCATGGACGTCCCCGGTACCAAGGACGTGCACAGTATGCCTGCCTTCACCAACGGGTGCCACCTCAATCGCGCGAACGGATCGAATGGACCGATGTCGTGTTGCGGCCACTGAAGCATGCCACTCGTGTTTGTGTATCATCAAATGTAATCATGCTAGGATTTCTATGCGTCGACCTTATCGTACTCTTTGCGTTGCAATCTCCTGTTACTGCCTTTCCCTGTCGTTGAGCTCATGCGAGTTGAATATGACGACTCTGGTCAAACGATTTGATCGACCGTTAGAAACTCAATCCCTCCATACTCCTCTCGAGTGTCCAGATGTCGTGTCTCGCAATTGCCGTATCATCACCGGCCATCCCTGGCTCGGCGTGTTCATCCCCGGAAGTGGCCTCACTGGCTCCGCTTATAGCTTTAGCCCGTAGCGTCGGCCTCACGCCGAGAGAAGCACAGAGTGCCTTGTACCGAGAACGTATCTGGCGGTGCAGCGTCGATACATCGATCTCATCTTCACCTCCCGATGAGGACGCGGAGCGCTGTGACTGTGATGGTGCCGTGGAAGGATTGGTGGTCGGAAATCGACGAATGAGATCGAGGAGATGGTGGATGTGATGCAGGGCGCGTCTAGAGGGGCAAACTGAGCGATAAGACACGAAAAGAGAGAGGCGGACTGAACTGATCGTCTCGTCCACGCTGTGCACAGACAACCCGCCACGTCGATGCAAACCCTTCATAAAACCCGATCTCTTCCCAGATCTCGAATCCTTTTTCGACGCCGAGTGCGCGACCCTCGATCAAGCCGTGGACGCGACCGTGCTCGAAGCCGTCTGTGTAGCCGACGTCATAGAATCTGTCGGGGGTCAGTCGGTGGGCGGGCAGAGAAGGACCGGGCGGACGTTTGTTCGAGGTGGACGAGTGCTTCGAGGTCAAAGGTGTCTGTCATGGACGTCAACAGTCCCGTTTGTGGTCACTTTGGTTACCAAATACCATCAAGCTACGCATGCGTTGACTGCTCAGACGAACGGCGAGATCGCTTATCTCTCAGACGGAAGCGCTGACGTCCGGTCGTTCAGGCTGAGCGGGTACCTGACCCAAAGACTCGTTCAATTATCCGTACGTACCACCATCAAGTCGCCGTCCACTCAACGGTCCAGGCTTCGTTTTCCGCCGAAAACGGCTTGAGCCAACCTTATCAATTGCAGGGTCACCCACATCAATCCGTTTAACCCGGATCTCGGCCACTCATATGTACGGATACATACGACCGCCATTATCAGGGTTGAAGGCACCCCTGTGGGATGCGTGATCGTGAATGGGTCTCTTTTTGGCTAGACCTTTGGCCCTGGGTTCGGTGAGTCAGTGGCATGTGCCAAACGAGATCTCTGGCTCTTTTTGGCCGGACGTGGACGTGGACTCGTTGAGGACACCGCAAGTTGGCGGCGGGACAAGGTGCGCTCGCCGAGGATGGGTTCACGTGCGCTCGCTCTGGACACCGCTGATTGCTTTCGATGACCGGTCCACAGATGCCTCAGTGCAACGCATCTCGGCGCCTGTGGGTCTGTGCCAGATGGACGAGCTTGGTGGGGAGGTTTGGTGCGTTTTGCTTGGTCTACACTCAAGCGATGTGTGCGTCACTCGAGACCGCGACGAAGAGTACCGATCCACTTGCTTTGGAACGGGAAAGACGTTCGGGCCTCGAGCTCGACCACACGCCACTCGTATCCCTTGCTTCGCTGCTTCGAGTGCTTATTCGGTCCCCAGCTCGCACCCCACGGTCCTTTAGTTCGAACCG
>JBBPKT010001077.1:0-11176 GCA_038089395.1 Pulveroboletus frians
AGGTAGCACCGCGTCGACAGAGTGCACGTCTGCGGAAACTTGACGACGTGGACCCTGACGAGACGCCTGCGCAGAAACGGAGACGCATAGCCAAAGCTGAGGAACAGCGGAAGAAGGAAGAGGAAGAACGTGCCTTGGCAGAAGAGCAGGCACATTTAGCGAAGCGTCCCAGGGCACAGGATCTTGACCTCACCGTACTCACTTCCCCCGAGGAACTGGACGACGAAGAGATGGGTGCCTTGCGGGGTTCGTTACAGGCTATCACAAACAACTCTATTCAAAGGGGCACAGGAAACGTGGATGCGTGGGTGTATGAAGACGATAAACGTGGCGAGAGAGAGGTGCAGGCGCTGAGGAAGAGGCTTGAAAAGATGATAGTTGTCTCGAGGGCAAAAGTAACACAAGACCGTGTTTACAGTGCAGTATGCCATCCGGAACGTACCAAGGATCTGGTCTTTTTTGGAGGTAACGGATTGACCCTGGTTTCTCCCTCTCTCTTAACGCCTTCATAGACAAGCATGGACAACTTGGCATTTGGGATGCACGAGCCCCTACTGAGGAAGTGGCCGACGGGGACGATGATGTTGCTCCTACTGACAGAGAGCCAGGGGGTAAATATTGGCGTCTTCAGCAACACTGGCCTGCCACCGCCAAATCCTCGATTTCCTGTATCAGGATAGATCCGATAAATTCGCATAGTGCAAGTCTACCTCATATCAGCTCGCCATCACTTTCTGATCGTATACTATTAGCTATACACGACATCTTACGATTGCACTATTCGACAATTCTCTTTTGTTTCAGGTGTTTCCCATCAAATATACTCTTCTTCCGACGTCCTCATCAGCTCACTTGAACTTGTCCCCTCCGGACATGAAATGTGGATATCCGATGTCTCAGGAGGTGTAACTCATCTAGATCTTCGAGAAGGTCCCAATCATGCCCGCTGGTACGGGCTATCAGATCAAAAGATCGGGAGCGTCAGTATAAACCCAACCAGTCCCCATCTGATCTTGACAGCCTCAAACAGCCGATATTTAAAGTGAGATGATTCACCTCTCATCTCTCATATGCGACTGACTGACGACCGCAGGATATGGGACACTCGAAAACTAGACGCTCTCACGGCTCAAAAACACGGAGGTGGTGGTGCCATTTCACCTCCATCTTCCCGTTCAAAACCTCCTTCCGAGTCACTCGAGTTCGACTTTGATAGGATCCAGAAATTCGTTGAGTCAAAAAAAGGTCACGGCGCATTGCGCGGCGAGCACGCTCACGGAAAATCGGTCACTTCGGCCTACTGGGATCCTAGAGGGCGGAGTATCGTGAGTACCTGTTACGATCACACCTTGAGGAGTGGGTAGACTCGGTGGTTCGCGCTCGTTCAGTGCTGACGATGTCTAACGGACAGTTTGGGAGCTCGACGCGGGAAAGTATGATTCTTCTCCCGTCTTCCCTACGTTTACGCCATTCAGTCGGATAAAGCACAATTGTCAGACCGTAAGCGGCAAGCACTCACATGGGTGATCGGATGAATTGATGACGTTGTTCAGGGAAAATGGTTGACGCCGCTGCGCGCCGTATGGAGCCCCAATCCAGATGTCTACCCCCATTTCACGGTACGTGATACCACAAGTAGAATCGATCGAGTTGTCATACCCATACGTGCAATGTCTAGGTCGCGAACATGGATCACTCCCTCCAGATTTATGCCTGCAAAGTAATATCCTTTTCATCCACTTGAAGCGTCTGATTAATTCATTATGTAGGGGGAACTCGTTGCCAAATTGGCAGACCCTCAGCGGTACGCACCTGTTTATCTCTCCAGACGTATGTATACTCACCGGTCCGTGATGGATTAGGATCAGTGCTGTTCAGGCTGTGACATGTTCGCACCCGAGTATTGTGGAGCGATGTGCGACAGGGAATGCAAGTGGGCGGTGTGTATTGTGGGCGCCGTCCGACCTGGAGTAGCTGTATATACCCTGCATGTGCATACGTGTATATATTGTATTGGATCTGTTGGCACGACTAGGAAAAAAAAGTCAACTCAAAGATGCACTGATCATTGCTAGATGACTCAGACTCGAAAATACTCCCGTCGTATCAGCTGGAAAGACTCTTAAGGCAAACTAGCGGCCCATAAAGGGTCATCTCATAAAATGACCACACTCCGAGCAACGGTCAGCAGCGAACTGCGTTCGCTCTACATTTTAGCAGCGGTATATTCAAATTAAATAGGATGAATGAAGAACAGCGATCTAGCAGAGGAACGAAACGATGGGAACCATAATAGAGAGCGAACCGACCGTGTCACACAACACAGCGCGCGATGACGTTCATCCGCTTTGTACCAAGGTGAATTGGGGGGGAAAGAAGACGTGAGATAGACGATAGAGAATTCGAGGTCCATACCACATGAGCATACATGTCTGTCCGTTTTTTCATCGGGCATCATGTTCATGTCATTTGACAACGAGCCATGGGAGTTGACGATCGAGGAAGAAAAGGCGAAGATCAGATGAGTGCGAGAAGCTCGGGGATAGAGGACAGTAAAGATGGATGGGACGGACTGAATCATCAAGTCTCCGTCGTTCGTCCCTCATACAACGTTCCTTCCCTCAAACCCCTCTCTTTCAAAGACGTTCCTCTCGACAATATGACCTAAGCCAGAAACCTGAAAAGAACCAACCACTCATCGCGACCTGCAGCGTTCGCAAAGAAGACCGGGACCAACGCAGAACAATCTAGAGGAAATCTTCGGCTCGAGCACGCTTCCTTCCTCTTCCCTCCGGAGCAAGGCCCGCAACTGCTGGCGGTGATGACGCGACGTTTGTCGATTCCTTGGCAAAGTAATACCTAGTCGTATGTGCCCGTTTCTCTTCCTGTGTAGCGCAATAGTTAGCAACGAAAAAGAGTACAGAAGAGAAAGTAACGTACGGGAGAGAAATTGGGATCTGCATACTTGAGTTCCGTCTTCTTTTTAAATGGCGTATATTTTTGCTCCAGGGCTGCATTTGGAAGTGCAAGTGGCGGTGGCTGATTTTGGGCAGATACTGACCCAGCAGGCTGTACTGGCCTTACTTGCGGCACTGGTGTAGGCGTACCGCTTCCCGCAACGGGGGTAGTTGGTGTACCCGTTCCATTCATGCCGGGAGCGGAGAATGGAGAACTGGCGAGGACAAACGCCGGAGGGGGACCAAGCGGCGGACGAGACATGCCTGGTTGGAAGGGGGGCGTACCTTGAGGAAGCATACCAGGTGGGGGTGGCATCGCACCTGGAGGCATTGGAAGTCCAGGCGGTGGAGGTCTAGATATCATCATGTTACGCAAATGCCAGGCGGAAGGAAATTGTCAGCAACAATTGAACAAGATCCGGACAAACCTTACAGGAAAAGCATGGACTTACCCAGGCGGAAAACTCACACCGGGTACACCGGGAAAGGAGGGAGGTAGCGGAGGTAGCGCACCTGGGAATACCCTTGCGGGGGGCACACCTCCTGGGGGGATGAAAGGAACAGGGGGCACACCTGGAACCATCCCAGGCGGTGGGGACATTCCTGTAGCAGGCGCCGGCATAACAGGCATGGGAGGCGCCATATACGCCTGAGGTGGGGCACCATATACTGCTCCGCCCTCGGACGTACTCGGGGCAGCAGCCGAAGTAGCATCACTGGAACTAGCGCCCATGAGCGCCTTATGGGCCTCGAGTTGGGCGCGGAGCTCTTCTTCTGATAGAGCCTTGTTATCCACCTTGGGTCGTTTGGGTTGTGGTTGAGAAATTGAACCCGCAGCGAGGCCAAGTTCTATCTCCTTGCGACGCTTGTAGTCTGCCACGTCGGGTGCGGGAATACCCTCCATGCCAAAGATTTCGACTTCGTAGCCATCCCGACCAGGTAAGGCATTCTCAATTCGTGGAAGGCTACGAGGGGAAGATGAAGATGTCAGATCGGAGACAATTAGCGAGAGGAGGGGACACCACCCACTTTTCGGGTTCGAGTTTGTGGACTTGTTGGATGTGAACTGCAAGACCTCCTGCGGTATTCAGACGACGAGGACACATGTTACACTTGAAATGTTTTGCCTTCTGATGCTGCATAAGGACTGTACAGCAAGAAGGGTCAGGTTGGCGCTCACGTTCGAGCCTGAAAACGCACCTTTCTCGTCCTCGAACTCTCGTTCGCAATACCAGCACCATGGTCGAATGATCTAGCATTCAATCAGACCTATTTGGACTACTTTGAAGAGACCATGAGATGAACTGACCTGTTTGCTCTTTTTCTTTGCCATCTGGTCGTGAACGCGGTTGTGGAAAAAAAGGTGGGGAAGCCAGCTTTTCGGAGACGCTGGCTCGGCGTGAGCGTGGGAATAATTGTTGATCTCGTGACTCATTCTTAAATTACGTAATTATTCCGAGAAATTCGTTGTTGGACAGTCCCGCTTGACTTTTGGCCATCATCACGCACGTTCTCGAAACATACCACGACGGTGACAAGACCCTTTTTTGATAGGGGACACTCAAAACGATGCCATCCAAAATGAACGGTATAACTGCAACCTCTGCTACTAACGCAAAGGCCATTAAATCCAAAAACCAGCTACGCCGTGCCAAGGCAAGGCAGAAGAAGGCTGCTGTTGCTTTGAACCAGACGACACTGGTGGGTGAATCTTCCTCTTCGCGTATTATTCATGGATTCGCTAATGCTTGGCGTCCCACTTTCGCAGGAACGAGATGGCACTGCCTCCAATGGGGACGCCCATGCGAACAGAGAGCGCTCGGTGGACTTTGTTGATAACAATGTCGAGTACGTGGTTGAGCAGCTGGATGGCACAGACCCGGCCTTTGAGGCCTTTTCCGACATCTTGGCCAAGTTCCAGGCTCCTACAGACTATTCAGAGGTGCGCCCCCACGACTGATCTTGCGAGTATGCCACATTGACCTTCCGCACGTAGGTCAAAGGTTCCGAGCCCACCAAAGGAGAAGTCATCTATTCGGACGATGAAATGGCTTCCGACGCGGGTTCGGATAATTCAGATGTTCCTAAAAAATCGCTATCCAAAAAGAAACAGCGTAAGCTCTCCAGGCTTACCATCGCAGAGCTCAAGCAGCTCGTCCCGAAACCTGAAGCAGTCGAGTGGACCGACCCTTCTGCCGCAGATCCAAGATTGCTTTTACATCTTAAATGTTATAGGAATACTGTACCTATCCCTGCGCACTGGAGCGCCAAGAGGGATTATCTACAGGGCAAGAGAGGCATTGAGAAACCGCCATTTCAGCTACCGGCATATATCGCGGATACCGGCATTGCCACAATGAGGGATGCGATCAAAGAGAAGGAAGCGAACATGTCACTCAAGGCAAAGACGAGAGAACGGGTCCAACCCAAGATGGGAAAGGTTGACATCGACTATCAGAAATTACACGATGCTTTCTTCAAGTTTGCAACAAAACCTGTGGTGACGGGCTTCGGGGAAATGTGAGTGTATTCTCAGTTTGTTTTAGGGTTATATCGACCTTTGCTTAGGTACTACGAGGGCAAAGAATTTGAGACGTCGTTGAAGGAGAAGCGGCCTGGTGACTTGTCCCCTGAGCTCGTGGAAGCGTTGTCTATCCCTCCCCTTGCACCTCCCCCGTGGCTCATCAGCATGCAGCGATTCGGTCCTCCGCCGAGTTATCCAACATTGCGTATACCAGGTCTGAACGCGCCTATACCAGAGGGTGCGCAGTGGGGGTTCCATCCAGGTGGTTGGGGCAAACCTCCTCTGGATGAGTACAACCGACCGCTTTACGGTGACGTCTTTGGCGTGCTGCCCAAAGTTAGCGATATTAATGTACGTACATGGTTTGATGGGAATCCCGATGCTTGTTCATTTACATGTACCATTCAACAGATTGGCGAACCAATTGACAAGATTACATGGGGTGAACTTGAACCCGAAGAAGGTAAGCAGTCATTACCAAACCTCGTGCAACAGTCCAATGCTTACGGGGTGACTTGCAGAAGAGGAGGAGGAGGAAGAGGACGAATCGGAGTCAGAAGCTGAAGAAGCGCCTGAAGCCGCTGCCCCTGCAGATGGCTTGCAGACACCTTCGGGCCTCGAAACTCCTTCAGGACTTACTTCTGTCGTATCGACTGTCGCAGGTGGGCTTGAAACTCCCGATTTCCTCGAGCTCCGCAAGACGGCACCCCCGAGGGAGAGAGAAGAGGATACCGGTCCACGGTCATTGTACCAAGTCGTCCCGGAGAGGCAAGTGTCGGCGCGGGGACTTATGGGCAGCGACCGAGGATACGACGTTGGCGCCGTTACCGCCTCCGGAGCACCAATACCTGTTTTGGGAGACGAGAGAGGGTCCAAGGCATGTTTCCGTTTGGGTATGCCGTTCTGATGACTGACGAAGGATGCTCTTACAGCGGAAAGCGGGCGGTGTGGAGGTTTCCTTGGATGCCACGGAACTGGATGGACTTTCGGAGGAAGAGCTCCGCCGGAAGTACGAACAGCATTCACGTGGATCAGCGGGCGTTGCCGGATCAAAGGAGGATTTTTCGGATATGGTGGCGAAAGAGATGGCGAAGAAGAAACAGAAGATGGACAAGGAGCGGGAAATGAAGAAGGGGAAAGAGTTCAAGTTTTGATCCCGCGCGATTGTAACAGGTTTCATTTTCGTTTGCGTGCCTTTGGTAGTCTTGGCGGATATTTTATTCTCTGGCTGCACGGCGAGACGAGTCTGACAGCGCACCGTGCGGACGAGGGATGGTTCCGTCCCCATCAGTCCAGGAAATGATGTGGATGCGGGGCTGTGCACATCAAGCGGGCGCGGGCATGTCAGCTGGCATAAGTCGGCGTCGGGTGTTGACCTCGTCCTCTCGTTTAGCGCACCCTTTTGTCGCCTACCACCTGGACACTACCGCAAAGACGCCTGTGCCTGTGCTGATGAACACCTGAAGCCTGGCACTCACACGCGGCGACTTCGTTGTTCAACTACCAACACGAATATTTCAGAGGACTTTGTACTCTCTCTTCCCTTTCCCTCGACACTATCGCTGCTCCTTCTACTCGCTTGACTTTTTTTCATCGCTTTGTTCGGGTGTTTCGCAAGATTCTGGAAACTTGAGAAAGCCGACTCTTTGCAGGAACAATGTCCAACGTTCGGATGTACGAGCCACATCTCTCATATCGTCTCCTTGGCTCACATGACGTTTGCAATCAAGTGCCCTCCAACCGCCTCCCAACGTCGACTTCGTAGTCGGTGGGTCTACTCCACCTCCGGTTTTCTCCAGATGTTAACGTTATTCTACCTATCTGCTTGCCTCTGCGACCGGGTTGGATTACTGAAATTGCTTGAACACTGCCGATGGCGATCCAATGCACGGCGGTTAGGCTATCCTGGAATCCCCCCGGGTGTCAAGGACCGACCACAGGCTGCAGTTAAAGGGGTATGTCGTCCTCTCTCGACAGCTCTTTGCACTCCCTCCTGACCCCGTCCTCTCCTCATTCTACGTCATCCCATCCCGATCTCAATTTCAATACCTTTGTCATTTTTATTCAAATTATACAATCGTCTGCGACCGATGATGATCTGACTCGTCAAACCCCTCGCCGATGCATGGCAGGCTGTCGAGGTCCGCGTAGGGCCTGCAGGCGCCAAAGCCAAATGGGTACGCGTTGAGCTCAAGAAGATCGAAACGCTACCTGGTGGAGGTCAAGCGAATTCGTATTTTGACCACGTCGGCCCTAGCCCTATCTCGCTCTGGCAGTCGAGTGAGGACTACTCAGTGCTACAATCTGTACGTGACGACGGACGTTTCTGTACTTGGATATTGATGATGATAACGTGATGATAGCAAGATCTTCCTTTCTTGATTCGTATTCCGGAGTCTATACCCCCTAGTATTGCATTGGAGAGAGGTGGTGAGTCGAATCGTTGTATGGCTTTGCATCTATCCCATGTCACCGGAACTTTCCCTTTAGCTGGTATTCGCTACGAACTTGTCGCAACAGTGTGCATACTCTGCAAAAAGTGAACTTTTTCTCTAATAAATTTCTTGCACCTCGCTAACCACTATCAGGGGCTTCTTTCGCCGTCACAAAACGGCCGTTATATCACAAGCAACAACGATTATAATCGACAAGCATGAGTTACACTCTACTTGGCCGGTCTACTCACAGCCCGATTCACGCTCTGTTCATCAAGAAGGCGTTCATCTTACCGTTGACCGCAGTCAGACATGCTATGGACCTGGCGACCGCGTCTCCGTCACAGCGATTCTGAAGTCTGATGCCATCCATCCTGTTGTACTTCGTGGGTTCGAGTTCACACTAAAAGAAACCACAATCTTTCGCGCCGGTCCCCCAGCAACTTCGAGACGGAGTGGACCCCAAGCCAAGGTAGCTAATATTGGCGAACAAAAGGTCCCGCTGAACGTAACGTTGTATAATGGCGGTCAACACAAAGCCGAGTTGGGGTGTTTAATCCCCAATACTCATACGACGACAACGTTGAATGCAGCGAGACATATTGATATCACTTACGTCATCATCGTCAGGGCGTGGATGGGCTCGATGCAGAGTATCATGATGGAGTTGCCTGTTATTGTGTCAAATTGGCCTCGGTGAGCAGACTCGTTTTGAACTTTAACAAAGGGTAGGGTTGAATCTTGTCCTCACTGTAGGAATGTATCTGAAGAAGCCGTTCGGTGCGTTATCGGGCTTGTTTCCTCCTATTTTGTGTTGATTAGCCCTTCTGTCTTCCACAGACGCATTGGTCACGCACCCAGCTTATGTTTAACCTCTCCGTCTAGCCCGGCAGCCACTGTGCCTATCACTACCTCAATCAATCGACCGCTGACAGCCGATTCCAAGGCATCCATCCACCCCTGGGCAAATGAATTTAGTACCAATCCTCGCTCTGCGCTTCCACCACCCAAGCAATCCGTTCAGTACAGCACCGTTCCAACCGTGCACGATGGCACCGCCGGACAACCAGGCGTGGGCGAATTCGGAGTTTTTGAAGGTGGTTCTAAGGCGAAAGCGGCGGCGACCATTGATCATTCCGGATACGGTCCTATGAATCGGCCAACATCCCGAGGTGGACTGGGGGACATTCAGGAAGATTCTCTTCTAGATGGTGCCAGTTCAGGGGAAGGCCAGGCAGTTGTCGAGCCACGGCCGTCAGTCGTGGGGCGAAGACGACCTAGTGCAAACGCTCAGAACCGGCTCACGATCACGAATATCAGCGAAAAGGATGCTGCGGAGGGGCTCAGTTCTCAGGTATCAAGGGCTGCACAGCCAACGACCCCGCCTACCCCCGCTGCACAGAATGGGTGGCCTACTGCTGTCAACGAGAAGAAAATACTATACGAGGACGCCGTTGCGAGGGTGAAAAGGGTTCAAGGGGCGGCTGCGATGGCGAACGCGACGGCGGCTAGCAATGTAAGATTGACCCTTTCGATTTGTGCTTCGGTTGAGCTGATGAGTGGTTCAGGTTCCATCAGGTGCGGCCTCCTCCACCACTCCTCCATCCAAGCAACCGTCATCCCCCTGGCCAACGGCGGAAAAGGAGAAAGTCCGCTTGTATGAAGAGGCCCAGGCCATTGCCAAGCGTACGCAGGCATATGGTGTCTCCGCACCGTCCATCCATAGCCGCAGCAGCTCAGAGGCAAACTCTCCCGGCCCTCGCGAGAAGTTGATCTCGTCTGGCGTCGTGCTGGCTTCCACCATCTCAAACGGGCCCAGTTTACTTCATCAGGCAGTTTCCTCACCCAGTAACCATCGTTCCGGTACACCCAACAGCCGACTCACGCCACCTTCTCCTCCATCCTCCGTCTCACGGGTACCCCATTATCCTTCGGCTGAAGAAGAGAAGGCGGCGCTGAAGCGTTACCATGAAGCCAAGCTCGCTGTGGATCGAAATCAGAACACACTCTTTGGGTCTATGGACGGTATGGGTGCCGGTTCCTCGGGGGAGGGTACCGCACCTGTCGCCTACGACAGCCTGTACCCAGAGCCAGATGGACAGTACGATGCGAGTGGGTCGGACATGCCTCCTCCGTTTGATCTGCCGAGTAGCAGCAGTCAGCCCCGTTACTTGAGTGAGAAAGAGAAGCTGAGGAGACAGTACGAAGCTCGGGACGCTGCAGCGCTTGCGGCCCAAGCTCAGACCCGGGAGGTCCTTCCACCCCCACTGGAACCAGCGGAAGTGCCGTCGTATGCTGGTCCACCGCCTGAAGAGAGTGGCCTGTCGGAGAAGGAGATCTTGAAAAGGAAGCTCGAAGAGCAGGACAGGATCGCACTTTTACAGCGGCAGCTACAACAAGAACTGGATCAGCCAGTTGCTCTACAACCACCGCCACCACCACCGCCACCACCTCGTATCGACGGCCCCCGCGCTCCACCCCCTGTACCGCCGGCGTTGAACGGTCTTAAGCCGTTAACGGCGGCTGAAGAAAAGGCGCAACTTCGTGCCAAGTACGAGGCTGAGGAACAGGGGCTGGCCAATGGCCATGCACCGGACCCAACCCCGCCTCGCCACCCATACGCTACTGCAACTCCTATGAGCGAGGTACCACCACCATTGATGCCACGTCCTCCCGCAGAATATATTCAGGAAACACAGGAAGCCGATATGCGCGGGCGATACTATGACAGCCTTGGTGTCGGTTTGGCTAGCGCACTGGATTCCTCCACGCCCACGCCACGGGTGGCTTCCCCGGTATCCAACGCTCATCTGGACGTACGACCGTTTTCGCCGTTTAATGCTGGGTTTGGATATGATGCTCGGTTGGTGGCGCCCCCTATTCATCAAACCCGGTCTCCGCCCCCACCCCCAGCAGCGGAATACCAGCCATTTTCTGTGTCATCTACCTCATCTCATATTTGATAGTATATTATGCCTTTTTCTGCCCGTTAGTGTCTCCTTTTGCTTCCTTGGAATGCTCGTCACACTCCTTTTCTTCCCCTATCGCGATATATATACTTTTTCACCCATCTCTTATTGCTCGTTCATCGAGGCCGCACTTCCTGTTCTCGGTCCACCGCCTGTCCGCTATGTGATCTATCCCTCTGTCCATTTCGGATTTCTGTTTGTTACGCTATACGAGGATCGCTATTACGTATATCTCATGCTGTGTTGTAATGTTGGAGGATCCAGCTGGCAAGTTGGGCCGCGGGCCAGGAC
>JBBPKT010001078.1:0-11164 GCA_038089395.1 Pulveroboletus frians
CCTGGGTGGTCGTGAGCTACCCATTGAGGGGTTTTCCCCTCGTCCTGATGGTCTGGTTACTGTCGACTTCACTTGGCTGTGGGTCACCGTGCGACTCATCATGAATACACGTTTTCGCACTTCAAAAAATTGTAAGGTAGTTGTATTGGGTGCTCTGCACCCTGTCCTCACTCCTTACTCACACTGGTGAAGTGTACCGAGTGGTGTTCACAGATGAGTAGCATAGGAGTAATATGAGGATTGGCCCGTTACCAGGACAGGCCTCTTCTTTTTATCTACCTACCACGCATGTGATTATCTCGTATCACATGCACTTGTAAGTACGTAATCAGGGGTTATTTCCCCACTTAGTATCTACAGGGGCTACTGCCCCTTACATTATTTGTCTTTTGCCTGTAGTTGTTCATAGTTCAATGCGATGCACTAGGTCACTTTGTCTCTGTCTTGTTTGCTTCTGCCTTTTTGCTCAAGGTAACATTCCATTTTACTCAGTCACACCCTGCATCTGAATTCTTGGCACACACCAGCTCCTTCAGCTCATATTCTCACATGAAAAATGGAAGACGAGATATTCAACTCGATTGGTCAACTGATCACAATTCTGCAAGAGGTGGCGATTGATGAATGGCACACCCTACATCTCTATGCATGTTTCCTGGCCAGTCTGTTGACCAAGCATCACAAGGGGGGGAGCACCACCAGTCAGTGTCTGCCACCTTGTCCTGCAGCAAGTCAGCTCAGGCCATCCCAGATGCATGGTGGCTATGGTGAGTCACATAGTGGTTTATCTTCTGGTGGTATACCATTGCATGCACAAGTAAACTCTCGTGAGTCGCATCAGGGTGGCAGTGATGCAATGCAGGTAAAGGTCAGCCTGCTACCAACCATGGTCAAGATGCTGGTGCACCCCCAGACCCAATGCCAACCTGGCATGCCAGTCTCTCCAGATCGACAAACAGGTTTGGGAATAATGACAATGTGAGCATGATGGATGTGCTGTCAGATTCAGGGACACTGGGTGAGCTAGGACACTCATTTGAACAATATATTCTTTACATGGTTCTCATATGGACAGTGTATTCTTTTGACATTGCCTCCAGTGCATAATATTGTACCCTTCAAGACTCCAAGTGACTACATCATGTATTTGCAGAACAATATATTCTCTACCAGGTTCTTATATGGATGATGTATTCTTTCAATGTCACCTCTGATGCTGTTACAATATATATGCATACCTTGTTTCTTTCCTTCAGCCATTGGACTTATCCCTCCCCACTTAGCTCTCATTATGCTAAGCTCATAGTTCTGCCCACCATTTGCTCGTTTATTCCTCTTCTTTCTAGAATGTTCTTTGCTTACTCATTAAGTTCTTTTCACTATTGGCTCACTGACTCAATGATCAGTCAGCCATTTGTTCTTTCATATTCTTTCAGTTTCTATATGATTACTTAGTGACTCTTCACTCTTGTATATAAACCTCCAAGTAGCACCTCTGTCCCTTAGCTTAGACCTACTTGGCTATACAATCCTAACTTCCTTTTTGTGTGTCTTCACTCTACACTTGAGTGAGTGCTTTAGCTCTTGCCTGCATCTCATCCTGATTACAAGGAATAAGTCCTTGATCTACTCACATCCACAGGAAGTCTATTGTCTGGCTGCACCAGGACAAACCCTTGACCTTGCTACCTGCAAGGTACCCCCTTGTCTCAGTATCTTAGGACCTTTGCCAAGTTCATGCCTGACCTTTCAGGATCAAGCATAACAAAAGGTCTAAGCTCTCCTGCTGCAGTTAGCACTGCCTAAACTGCCACCATATCTCAATGAAACCCCCCCAGCCTTGCTGATAGGATCTTCAGACCTACCAGAGAATGCCTGCCTGTTAACTCAGAACCCAAACCCCAGTTCTCTGAAGAGGAACAACCCCCATCGTCACCTGACCTTCACATTACTTCCTCCCACAAATAGCACAAAGACCAAACTCTCACTGCCCTCTTCTCTGAAGGAATATCCATCCCTAGAGAACCAACCCCACCTTTGCCCACTCCCATAGCTACCCATCACACCCTTCCCAGACTTCTTGCTGATACTGAACACCGAGCGAGAACAACCCGAGTACAAACCCCAACATGAACCCCACCACTGTTTACCCCCCCCCCCCACCAATGACTACCAAGCCAATGGAACTCCATCTCAGAAAGCCAGATGATTATGATGGTTCCTATGAAAAAGCCATACCCTGGCTTAACTCTATACAATTTTATCTCATTACCAATACCGAGTTGTACAATACAGATGCCAAGAGAATCACATTCACCCTCTCCTTCATGAAGGATGGCTCAGCTGGCACCTGGGCCAACACCTTCTGCACCAAGAAACTTGCTGATCTGGCTGCTGGGTTCAGAAAGTTCGAGGACTTTATCAAAGACTTCAAGGAAACATTCTAGCATGAGGATGTCATCGCCAAGGCAGTCAACTGGTTGCAAGGTACCAGGATCACCAAACTCACTGACCTCAATAGCTATATCTCTGAATTTAAAAATCAAGTCTCCCTCAGCACCATAGATGATGACATCATCCTCACCAACTTCTTCGCTGCCAGGATACCTGACTCCCTCCAGCAACATGTCTTCTCCATAGACACCCCTCTGACCACCATTGAGAAATGGTACAAGAAAGCTGTCCACTTTGTCATCCAGTGGGAATGAGCTGACACCTATAAACATAGAGGAACATATAACACTTCCAACCCAACACGTCTTCCACCACCACCAGAGACCTGGATACTATGGATGTAGACATTGTTAAAATTGACAAACTAACCCCAGAAGAATGGAAGTGTTGCATGGCACAGAAGCTCTATTTCCGCTGTTGCCAACCAGGACACATGTCCACCACCTGCCCCACTTTCCCCAACCAGGGAAAGAAGAAAAACACTGTCAAGAAAGTTGCTGAGACCCCCATACTCCCCAAACTTGAACCTGTCCCTGATGATGAAGATGAGGAAGACCCCCCTGAAGAAACTATAAAGAGGGTCACCTTCTCTGGATGGGGAAAGGGTTTTTGAAAGGAGGAACACCCTTGACGCACATTTCCTCCTCTAATCACTGTGCACTAGTAGCTAAGGACCCCCATGCTATACGAATTCCCTTCACCTTTACTACTGGTCAAAATGTCATCAAAACCCATGCCCTAGTTGACTCTGAAGCTACCCAATCCTGTATCGATTGGGCCTTTGTCAAGAAACATCACATCTCACTCACCTACCTCCCAAAACCTGTCCCAGTCTGGAATGTGGACAATACCCCGAACAAAGGAGGACCCATCAGATTCTCACTCACCTTACCCTTCACTATTGAGGATCTGAAATTTTCCATGTCATGCACTGTGGAGATGACCTCTTCATCCTTGGGATGCCCTGGCTGAGAGACGCCAACCCCCTCATCGACTGGTCCACCAACACCCTCCTCCTCCCTATCTCTAATGCTCTACTGCCCATTGAACCAACTGAGTCCTCAGAGGAGACAAAATGGCTCATGGAGCACACAGCAAAGATTGCAAATATCCTGGACCCTGTCCAAATCCATCATGTTCATGTTGAACAAGATTGGAATAGTGCCCTGTTTGACTACCTCCAGGATTGGGGAGGGCATAGATGGCCAACATATAAGGAATGGAAAGCATGGGAAGACAAAGTCATTGTTAAACAACTGACCACTGCAACCAACCTTGCTATCAAGGCCCTCACCAAAAAGAAAGAAATATGCCTCCCACCTGAATTCACTGACTTCGCATCTGTGTTTGCTAAGGAATTGGCTGACCACCTCCTTCCTTCTCAACCCTATGACCACCCTATCGAACTTGATGAGACATTCAAACCTTGACCTGTGAAACTCTACCCCCTCACTGAGGCTGAAAAGAAGGCCACTGAAGACTTCCTTGAAGAAAATCTTCATGCAGAAAAGATTCAGCCCTTAAAATCCCTCCAGTCATCCCCCTTCTTCATTAACAAGAAGGATGGGAAACTGTGTCCCTGTCAGGACTACTGGTACCTCAATGAACACACCATCTGGGACATCTACCCTCTCCCACTTATTTCTGACCTTGTTGAACACCTTTAAGGTGCCAAAGTATTTACTAAATTTGATGTCAGATGGGGGTACAATAACATCTGGATCAAGGAGTCTGATTGTTGGAAAGCTGCTTTCCTCACTCACAAAGGCTTGTTTGAACCCACCATCATGTTCTTTGGACTGACAAACTCCCCCACTACCTTCCAATGTTTCATGAATGACTCCTTTCATGACCTCATTGCTGAAGGATGGCTCATCATCTACATGGTCAACCTTCTCATCTTCTCCTCTGATGAGAAAACCCACATCAAACACACCTGTTGCATCCTCAAGCAAATGACTGAACTCGACCTTCACCTCAAATTGGAGAAGTGTGACTTTACCACTAACGAGGTCAAATACCTCAGTATGATAGTTAAACCTGGAGAACTTGCCATGGATCCCATTAAGCTCACAGGCATCACCGACTGGCCAAACCCCTGAAAGTTAAAGACATATGGTCCTTCCTTGGTTTTGTCAACTTCTACTGATGATTCATCTCTGACTACTCCACCATTGCTTGCTCCCTTCTTGACCTAACCAAGAAGGACCACCCCTGGGATTGGTCTCCCACATGTGCTGACACCTTCACTACTCTGAAGGCCACATTCACCTCCACACCTGTCCTACTCCTGCCTATTATGAACCACCTTCAGCCCCCTTTCTTTTTGCAGTCACGTGACTCATCACATGACTTGGGTCTAGACCATGACATCATATGATGTCATGCCTCATGGCTGGCATGCCTCTTTAATCTTTGTTAACCCTGGTGGGAACTCTCTCACATTCATGTACTTTAACTAGCCATGTATAGTAGTTTATTGCACAGACCCTATGGTCCATGTGCACCTGTCCATAGTATATAAAGCCAAGTGTCTCAGCTGGCATCCCCAGCTTTGACCACTTGTTATCCCACTCCTAAATGGGTGATTGGTGTGCTTGAGCTTGTCTTCCTTTCCTCTTACATATCTTGCCAGGCTCGGTAATAGCCTGTGAAGCCAAGACTGGTGGTGTGTGCTCATCATAGTTTGCAACACTTGGTCAAAGCTATTTACACTGCCCTTGGGTGAACATGCCGTCTTGTCAGCAAAGATATCGAGATCAGGTGAGCATTTATCCCCATCAGAAGACCAGATCAAGAAAGAAAGCAAATCCATCATATATGGTTGCCAGGCCCAGACATAAGGGACATAGCACAGAGGCACCATGTGACGGGCCTGGGCATAGCACCCTTATCAGCTTGCATACACGGTCATCTGCCATATTAAATAAGGATAATGTTGCTTCTTGCCCAAAGTGCACTAGGGTGATCTCTCTGTGGTTTGAGAGATCCAGGTTCACAGAATACCTGTGACATCCACCGTCAGTGCACAATACACGTACAACACTTCTCGTTATCAAGGCTCTACCCCCTTGATGGAACCTACACTGTCCAAAGCAAGCTGTTGAAGAAAATATAGCTGCCAGTGGTCTTCCCCCTCTTACCCTCATCTGACATCTTCCCCCCACAAGCATCCCCAGACATCGGTTGAAAGATACCAGCAAGTAAGGACTGTAGGATTTCAAAATTTCCCTTTATGGTGACTCAGTGCTGGGTTCTCCAGAACAGGCACATTCACAACTCCGCAAGTCCTCCTCTTTTGAGGGCTTGCTTGAAGCACTTCCACAAGTATCCCAAGAGCCTTACTGGCTCAAGTTCAAACAAAGACAACCACAACCCCTGCCCCAAAAAGAACCCATGTTGTCATCGTCGACTCTGACCAATGATGAGTTGAAGGCACTGCTCACAGCCCTTCTCAAAAAAAAGGAGGACAGCCTCTCTGCAATCACCGAAAAGGTCACCAATCCCAGCAAGTGGGACAGCAATCACGGTAAATTCCAGGTGTGGATCACCCAAATCAAGGTCTGGGTCTCACTCCAAAACTGGGGCTTGGACAAACTTTGGACTGTTGCAGTCCTATTGCGTATGGAGGGAGATGCCGCCTCCTATGCAAGACTAAAACTCAAGGAGTATTGCGATTCCGAGATAGAAGAGGCGACAAACAATGCAGGGACTAAACTGGGCTACCCCCATGGTGATGATGCATGGCCCGAATGGAAGGTCCTCCAATGCAAGATCAGGAACCATTTCCAGATTGATGTGCTCGCACACAAGTCCCTTCAGAAGCTCCAGCAACTGAAGCAGCAGGGCCGTCCCATCAACAAGTTCCTAGGTTTTCGGAGTTCACAGGTGGGACAGACATAGTGGTCACAGTTGGCTTTTCAATGTCTGAGACAGTGGTAGCAGTAGCAAGTTTCAGGGTATAGTGGGTGTTCCTTTGGGAGGAGAAAAAGCTCATCCTTCCAGAATTCCAAATCCTCCCAAGGGCTTCTCCCATTGGGACTGGTGGTAATGATTTCATCAGGGTCCATCTGTGCCCGACTATGGGGGGTAAATGGGACATATTCTCCCTGGTCTTCTCTTCTGGCTTGTAATGCTGAGTAGGCAACATCAACTATATATCTGTCTAGTTCTTTGAGCCAATCCCCTAAGTCTAACTGATAGGCCAGTCCTCCCAGGGTGGACATCCCAAAGTCCTAAATGGAGAACAGCATAGTTCTCTGCAAAGTAAACTCCAGCATGCAAAAGTTTTCAGCAATCACAGAAATTTGTGCTAACTGTCAGTAGGCTTGGATGAGATACAGAAGAGGAGAGCCTGGTTGGAGGAATCTATCAATAGGCAGGGCAAGGCAGGGGTTTGTGAGGTGAACTTGGAGGAGCAGCTGGTATTCTTCATCTGGGTAATCCTGTTGGAAGCAGTGAGCATGGAATAGGAGGTCAGGCTCTACTGGGAAGTGATCCTCCTCAGCATGCTCTGGGGTGATATGCCCAGTGGGGTCTCCCCAACTGAAGGTCACAATGTGATTGCCACAGGTGGGATGAGGATGAGGGGTGTTGACACAGGGGGTAGTATAATTGGGGTGGTAAAGTAGGACTTGCCAGAGGAGGTGGAGTTTGGTGGGGACAACAGGGTTACCAATGATTCAGTGGAGAGACTGTTGGTAAAGGCATCAAAAGCAGTGTCAGGTGGAAGAAATACTGGACTAGAAGATTCAATGCTCTCAGGAGAGGGCAGAGGTGATGTTATCTACTGATTGTCAGTCAGAGGGCTCTGGCTAAGTTGTCAGGTGACAGTTCCTGGAGGGACAAGGGGGGACATGGCATGGGGGCAGGAGGAAATGGGGTTGAGAGGCATAACATAAATGGTCTTGGTGGAGATGGAGGTACAGGACTGGGAAAAAACCTTGGGGTGAAGGTGTTTATAAGCATTGAGGATGGCCTTGGCATTAGTCAGATCTGATTCTGCTTGCCAAGAGTCATCATCAGCTATGTAACCCTTCCACCTAATCAGGAATTGCCAATGGGTTGGAGTTCCCCTGTGGCATAAGATCTTTTCTATTTCATATTCTTCTTCTCCTTCTATTAATTCTGGGGGTGGGGCTAGGTAGTTCAGACCATGGACATCATTTTTGCGATAGGGCGATAAGAGGGAGGCATGGAACACAGGGTGGATCTTCCACATCTTGGGGAGGCGGAGACCATAGGAGATAGGGGATAAGACTTCGGTGATTATGAAAGGACCTTCTCATTTAGGTGCAAATTTAGGGGAGGTGAGGGAATGTTTCAGGTTTCATACTTCTAACCAGACCTTATCTCCTTGCTTCCAGGGGGTGAATCCATGTATGATTTCATGACTTGGCATGTGAGTTCATGTGACACCAGGGCTTCATCATGGAAGTGGGAGAGCATGTCTAGTCTGGTTTTGACAGTGGGTAATGGGGTTTCCGCAATGATTGTGGGTAATGTTTTGGGTTCCTCTTCAAGTTTTCCCTTGTTGTTAGAAACCATCTTGGTGATGATGAGAATTGACTCACTTGCAGCCTTGAGATTGTTCTGGGCATGCATTTTTGGATTGTTGTTGGCCAATGGTTGTGCAAATGCAAGGATTTTGTTGATGTCAGACATTTTCGGTGATGGAGTAGAGAATGAGAAAAGAGAAGAGATAGAGGGATGTAATGTGATGTATTACAGAGCCCAACCTGTGATCAGGTGAACACTCAGTCCACCTGCAGCACTATTGTCCTTGCCAAGCCATGACTTCCCATGGTCATGTGACTGACTGGGGACAGTCAGTATTCAAGTCCCCCACAGATATAGGAGGTCAAATCCTCCTACAGTTGCAAACCCCTTTCTGTTGATCCGTTCAAGCATCTGTTCAAGCATCCATCATGCCTATAGTCCATCTGGGTAGATTTCTTTTATTTTCCATTCATTTCTTCATTTGTCCAGACTCTTTCATTTGATCCGGGTCTGGATTGCGTCCATCCAGTACTAGATTCATATTGTCCAGACTGGATTGTTTTAGCTTACACACCTTCTAGGTGCTGAGTGGCCCCAGATTAGTTACATCTCATAGATAGAAGTCCACAGGTATTCCTGGGACTATAAAACTGGTGTATCACACCTCTGAATATATCTTTTCTTCCCCTCCACTTTCTGTCTGTGTGAGCAGGGAGCTACCTAGGTCCATTCTCACTTTGTTCTGTCTTTTCTGGCCCCCTCCCTTAGGTCAAGTCTATACTCACACCCTTTCTTTTCTAGTCCTTATCCACTCTAGATAGGATTAGTGTTTTACACCATACTGCTGTCACTTCAGATGAATTTTGTGTACAGGTCTGAAAAATCCTCTTGTCTGATTTCCATCCAGAGAAAAGTCCAGACATCTGTTTTCCACTGATTGTAGATCTGTAGCGCTTCACTTTTATGTTTCATGAAGTATACCCAAGGGAAGTGGCTGAAGTCATCCACTATGATCAACCAAAAGTGGTATCCTTCCTGTGATATTGGGCTAATTGGGCCTCTGACATCCATATGTACCATTTCTAATGCACAGGTGGTTCTGGGGCCATTCTGAGTACCAAAAGGGAGTTTCTTCATCTTGCCAAGCATGCATGCTTCACAAAAGCTCAGGGTACTGGATAAGCATCAATACCCTGGAGTTGATTTGATTCACCATGTGTTGGATGTGGTCAACAGAAATGTGTCCCATACACCAGTGAAGCAGGTTTATATCAATGGTTGCATTTGCCACCTCACTTTGGTCACATGGAGTGGTGTGGGTATGTATGGTACAGGCCATTTTGTGTCCAGCAATCATTACAGTTTTAGGTCCTTATCGGATGTAGCACATGTTTGATTTGGCAGGGAAAACAGTGGACAGTCCAGCAGATGCAAGCTGGTTTACAGAGATGAGTGAGATATGGAAATAGGACATTTGAAAGGATGATTTTGACCATGGATCTGGAGATCCAGGAGATGAGTGATATGGATCCAATTCTGATCATGTGTGTTTCCAAATTGTTTCTGAGAGTAACCAGGTGAGGCAGATCAAGTGGACAGTATGTCATAAACCAGGATTGGTTTGGAACCATGTGCAGTGATGCTCCTGAGTCAATTATGAGCACATTGCTCCCACTTTCACCTTGCTTGGATGATGTATAAGCATGGATCTGTTCAATTAGTGCCTGTGATACATGTTCCTGGACTACATAGGCTAAATCCAAGACCCCTTCTGATGCATTTGCCTTATCCTTTTTCATCCTTTGCTGTCTGAAGGCACCACTGCACAGGTCTGCTACCCATTTCTTGTAGGAGACACACTCTGCAGAGTTGTATGTGAAGGATAGGTGGTGTTCACACCAGGCAGAAGCATTTTGCAGGTGGGTAGTCAGTTTCTGTGCACCAGATGTATTCATTGTGGACTTAGCATATTTGGATGGGTATAATCAGGCATCTTCTGCAATAATGTGAGTTTCTGTGGAATTGAAGGTCAGTTTGCTGTCCTCCATGGTGTTGATGAAAGATGCCTTGAATAACTCCCATTCCAGGGTTTTGGGAAGGGAATTGAGGAGAATGAAAGCCATGACCTTTGAATCTACTGGAAATTTCATCATGGCAAGCCAGGACTCCAAGGTCCAGAGTGATGCAATGTGCTCTGAAATATCCAAGGTTCCATCCCAAGCCATGTTAAAGAGTTGTTGGAAGATGTAGAATGCAGATGCAACATTTGGAGCATCTAAGAGTGACAACAGCTTATCCCACAATTCTTTAGCAGAAAAGCAAGACTCTGTTTTAAGTAGAAGGGCATCAGATAGACATTGTTGTATGATACTATGAGCTTTCTTATCACATTCATGCAATTCACAGACATCAGACACTGACTCTGGTGCTGCCAGATACAGGTTGGGTGTCTGTACCAGAAACAACTTCATAGACCTTGCTTCTGTGGAGTTTTCAGGTAACTTTGACCTTCCATAATGGGAAAGTCTCAGGTCTGGTTAGGACCTCATTGCTTTGGATGGTATCTGACATCATGTCAGACATGTGGTGTTGTGTGACAGCTGTCAGCCAGCTGATTGGCAAAATTTGGACCTTGTCCAAATTTTGCACTGAGGATAGCACAGAATGAGTTGTTTCTGGTCAGAGTGCACTGTTGGGGCTCATAACCTTTTGAGTGTGCAGCTAGTTAATCTGGAGTGATCCAAACTCAGCTGCTGCCAGACAGGCAAAAACAACTATTTATTTACCTAGTTAATCTAGAGTGATCTGAACTATCATATATAAGAAAAGGGGAATCTAATGCATATACAAGTACTCACCTCAGCTGCTGCCAGACAGACAAAAACAACTGAGGTGCCATGGACCAGAAGGAAAGGTTTTATATTATGGGTGACACAAGCTCATACCTTAATAAATGTTATAGAGAGAAAGCATATGGAATGCAAGTCCTTACTATGAACAAGCAATGCGATACAGTCAATCCAGACTGGTTTATCCAGATCCAGCCTATCTCGTATAGTATCTGGTATGACCAGATATCACCTGGATTTGCAGGTGAGTGGTCCTACTGTTTCTTAGTGATCCAGGATCCTGACATGCCTTTTGAGTGTGGCAATATTTCATCACCTTTCACATCAAGCTTGGGTATGTTGTTGGGGAGGGTATCAGTGGT
>JBBPKT010001079.1:0-11151 GCA_038089395.1 Pulveroboletus frians
ATGGGAATACAGCGTAGGCGAGGACGAGGACGGGGAAATGGATGATGCCTGCGGTGGGGACGCATGTCCGATCCCGTCTTCTACATCACCTTCGGTCGGCCCCACGTTCCCCCATGTATGCGATCGTGTCCGTCCCAAGCTGCCACGAGGATACATCCGCGCCATGAATACATCACCGAACGCGCCGATCATCGATGATAGTGACGTGGCCGATGAGTCGCGCGTGGGGGATGCCTCGTGACGTTGCAGACGCAACAGCACGTTCTCTGCAGTCGAGGGGTGCTGCTCGCCGTGCGTCGGATCCGCGCTGGTTTCGGTTCCGGGTGTGTGGTGATTGGCGACCCCTTTGCCCTTGCGTTGGCTGTGATCGTGACCGTTGGGTGCGGCACCCGTTGCGCGTTTGCCTTTGGCCTTGTTGTTCGTTTGT
Source organism: Pulveroboletus frians (assembly GCA_038089395.1). Lineage (NCBI taxonomy): Eukaryota > Fungi > Basidiomycota > Agaricomycetes > Boletales > Boletaceae > Pulveroboletus > Pulveroboletus frians. The sequence goes on from JBBPKT010001079.1 coordinate 428, forward strand.
CCGTTCCAGAACCATCCGCCGAGAACGACCATGGTGAGTGGGATACTGCAACTGCCCGCGTTGTCCAACGCTCCCTTGACGGGTGTCATCACGTCCGATTTGAGCAATCGTTGAACGGGCGGGACAAGCACACACAGAATAGCGAGAAGGGAGGCGATGAGAGGTGGGGAGAGGGATGTAAGTGTGTTAGATAGTCGCTTAAAGAGGGAGACGGTGGCAGAGCGAGTTTGGCGGGCCCATCGCGGGGGGGAGACGTTTCGCTGAGACGAGGATGAGGATGGGAGAAGTGGAGCGATGGGTATGGAATTGTCTACCGCCATAGGGGACTCGGACTGGAGCACGACTGTCTCTTCCGAGTCATCCTCGGTGGTCTCGAGCTCGTCACTGTCGTCGCTCTCCGACTGATCACCGAGTGATGTGGGTACAGCGGGGAGGTGCGAATGAGTATGCATCCGCCTGCGTGAATGACTCAATGAAACAAATGAGAAGGGTGGATGGGGCGTGAGGGGGCGTGTACCGTATGTTGTTCGGTTGTGTGCCTTGATGTCAGTTTCGGCCTCGAAATGGACGAGTTGGTCGACAGTGGTGTGTGCGCGTGGTTGGTGTCCATCGGTGTCGTCCGCGTCGCGATACATCGTAGGTGCAGGTGCGATTGGTTCTGGTTCATCTGCTTGCGAGATAAGATGAATGCCGTAAGACCAACGGAGCTGGAAAGGGATCGGTGAGGAAAAGACGCTCAAAGCGGAGACGGATCATGGAGTCGGAGAATGCATTAAACTTACGATCATGCCGAGGGTACTAAAGACCACAAGGTATGTGAGTGAGCGGCCAAACATGGCGTCCAGGGTATCATCTGGGCCGCGTTTGAGAAGGGGGACGGTCGTCACGAGGGATTGCATGAGTGCGACGGGGAGTGAATTTGAGTTCATGAACATCGATGCGGCGGTGGCAAAGTTTCTGCAGAGGGTAAGGCAACGAATGAGAGTGCGAAAAAGGATCGTACACTTGAGAGCGCTTCAAACGGAATGCTCGGGCCAGCCAGTGTGCGACAACAGCAGATAGACCGGTGACGATGGTGAAAAAGAAAGGGATGACCTATAACTGGCGTAGCTTAGCTAGGTGGTGTGAGAAGGGTAGCAGGAGAGGCGAGAAGAGACATACCTGGTGTCAGAAAGAAGGCAACTTTTGAAAACAGGAGAGCGGGTGTGAAGATGGCCACGCCGATATGATTAGGGAGCTGTAAACGTTGAATTCCGCAGCGCAAACGAGAGATAGTCAGATACCTTTGAAACGGGTTTATTGACGATGCCTTTGAATAAGACTGTGAAACCTGCAAGACATGGGAGGAAGACTTCAAATATCGACTGGAACAGGTCAGCGATGACATTAATCGAGAGTGCAATCGAGCGCGTTACCTGGAATACGGTGGAAAGAACGTCCTACAAGTAGGGACCTCGTCTGTGGGTGCAGCATCTGGAGGTGTTGGGGGCAGTAAAGAGGCGTGTGGCATGAGCTCAATCGTTCCAGTGAAAAGAGGCATGCACATACGTCTACGACATCGACGACCACAACGTCCACAAGTACACACGCGAGTTGTTCTACACATCCCTGCATGTCCGAGCATGACAACCGGTGAAATTTTCATTATGCTGATTGCGTACCTAGTCACCAGAGCGAGGCCACCTAGCTGGGGCCCGAGTAAGGATAAGCGATCAAGACACGAGGGAATCCATATAAAGATATGAAGAAACGTGTTAGCGAGGCATCTTTGCGCCTACAATACTTTGTCCTCTCGCTCCCCATAGCCAACGACTGTATCCCGGAAGATGTCGTCAACAAACACTAGTATGTGTAGTAGCTCCGAGAAGCGATCATGTTGAATGCTCACTAGTCAATAAGACCCAACCATACTACTGGACACGGGTGCCTTTGATCTAGTGAAAGCAGTCACGTTCCACCCCAATGGAGAACATCTTCTGGGCTGTGGTAAGGATGCGACTCATCGATGGCGACCCGGGGGTGGCCAGCAGGTCAGAGCACAGCCAGTAAAAACAGAGCCAGTAGCCATCTCGGTGTCCAGCGATCATAAATGGTTCGTCTGTGGGACCATGGGTTCAGGAGTAGGTGTGTGGGATGAAGAAACGCATGAGAAGGTTATCGAGGTGGAGAGTGGAAAGTCGGTGGTTTCGGTCGATATCGCTCCTGACTCGACGAGGTTTGCAACTGGAACGGGCGACAGAGACAACGCAGCAAGTATATGGGACATTCAGACAGCGGAACGACTGGTTGGCCCACTTCGACATGATGGATCGGTTACAGGAATCAAATTCTCGCCCAATGGCGAGAGTATTGCAACTGTCTACACAAATTATAGCCAAATTCAGATCTTTGACAGCCACAGTGGCGACCAACTCGCCACCATCAACATCGGCATATTCGATGCTTATCCAATGACTCCCCTTGCGTGGTCCAGCGATGGATCACGGATTTTTGCTGCATCATACAACGGAGTCTTCTGTTTTGATGTCTCCACTGGGTCTGAGATTGCCAAGTCGCAGACTCTCGAAGGTGTCTGGTCTGTCGCTCTCGCTAGCAATGGAAAGTTCATCGCCGCACGCTCGCGATCTTCCATTGTCCTCTTGGACACATCAACTCTGTCTCCCATTGTCCCTCCTATTAGAGAGAGCTATGATGTGACATCCATTGCCATCTCCCTGGATAGTGGCTACTTGGCAACTGGGCGAAACAATGGGAAAGTCGCAGTGCGCAATCTTAGCCATATTCTGCCAGACGAATATGGTCCATTCCAGGTAGGTCATGTGCAATTGTGGGGGTATTGGCTAACCATCATCCTGTCGCATTAGCTGTCTGCCCATGGGGAGCAACATTCAATCTCAGGAAGCCATGACAACCATCCACCTCACTTGGTATGTAGGATTTTGTCATTCCGCTAGCGATATGAGCTGCGCTGACTTCTCCGTTGCGCATACACACCAGGAGGAGCCTAGGGAATCTAACATGGTCACATCCAAGGCCCCTGGTGAAGATACCAGCAGTGGTCTCGAGGCATGTATTCATTTATTCTCTCGCAATCAAATCCTCATGATCCTGTAGATTGCTGTGCCATTGAATGCGCCCGCACTAGAGTTCAATTTCGACGAGGTTAGTCATCGCTATCTTCTCTTGCTTCGATTCCGACACTGTCGCAGCCACCGTCCCCGGTGTCTCCTCCACACCAAGAAAATGTTGTCGATACTGGCAGGTCATCCCACCATCGTCCAACTCTCGGAAGGCTACTACCAGGATGGATCAAGAAAGGTCGCAAGAACATCGCATCGCTTGAACTCGGTCGACCTCACAGAAAGCCGCGTCCCCCTGCTAGTCATCGCTCGCGTTCTCCATCACCAGCACGAGCGACTGTTCCGGTCCAGCAGCCTTCACGGATGGCCGCAGCACGAGTCAATCCAGTGAGTTCGCTGACTTGGTAGGACACTCGGTGTGATGTACTTAACATGTGTCCATAGCGCACTGCCACTGGAAAGAGATTTCGGGTTCGCTGTTTCTCGACTTTGTGTCTAGCTGCTCACGAGACATTGTCTAGTTTGATCCTGCTGCCCAGCTGAAGCGACGAGAGCAGGAACGTCTAGAGCAGGAGCGTCGGAAGCAGGAGCAGGCTGCCTCCAGCAGTGGTCAGCCCACTGGAGACCCGGCCGTTCGTTGGTGTGCAGGCGCTGATTCGACGTTCCAGCATCCACCACATACTGAAGCTATTGTTCATGACGATCCGAGCACGAGTGCATCTGGCACCGGACAAGACTCTACAAATCCAACGGGAGCAGGCATAGTACGCCTTTTTCTCGTTCCATGCACTCCGTTGACACTTCGTTTTTTATCAGGCACAACAAACAAACAATGCGCCTCGGTCCTCTACGAGGGAGGCCCCCATAACGGTGTGTATGTCCCCTTCATGCGCTCATTCTCACACTCACAGCGGATCACACCAGCGAGAAGCAGACGGCGCAGTCGTCCGCATCAGGTTTTCACTTGCGTTCCCTGCATGGATGTGCTGTGGGTCATGCATTGGAGATGGGACGCATTGACAGAGCCCGTTCAATGCATATGCATGTCCATTGTACCCTACTGAGTCGCCCATGCACATGGACACTGCTCACTGTTTCTTCATGTTCCCATAGCGTCATACCTTGGGCAGAAGAGCGAGTTCCGGGCAGCCGACGACCCAATCGATAGGATTGCTACTGTGACATACCAGACGAATGCATGATGTGCTCGATAGTGTGCTGTCTAGCTACTTGCACCTCCTACATAGACACATATAGATGTATACGAAATGAATAAATTATATGCATGAAATCAAGCATCAATCAATAGCAGGCCGATGAGAATGCTCGCCATCGTGATGGGCGGCGTGAGGACGAGATAGGCCCAAAAGACCGTCCGGGAGAGCAGTCGCTCGAACGGGGAGATACCGTCTGATTCTTTGGGGGTGCCCCCACCAGCGGTGGCTTTGGCGCGTTGGGAGGTCTGCGCGGGGATGAGCGGTGGATGACGATGAAAGGGTGAGAAGCGTACCTGGGCGAACGTCAGCGCAGGTGGACTGGACATCAACAGCATGCTCGATACGATGAATACTGGGCTATGAATCACGGCGATCGACTCAGTTGATCATGACCGGAAAAGAAAGACGACGTACTCTCCATAGACTTCGCCACCCCATCCCAGCCGACCGACGAGGATCATCAGAAGGGTCACCATGAGCGGGACGATCACCATCCGTGTGGTGAGGGTGATGATGATTGTCAGGCTCTCCCCGGGTGAATTGGTCCCTGGCGGATGAGACGGGGGAGGAGGGGAATACAGCGTGGGCGAGGACGAAGACGGAGAAATGGAAGATGGCTGCGCGTGTCCGTTCACAGGGTCTGCCTGGGCCTGCGGTGGGACGCACGTCCGATCCTGTGTTCCACATCCTCTTCGGTCGCCCCGCATTCCCCAGGTGAGTGTATTGGAAAGTCGCCCAACGATGGCAGAGCGGGTTTGGGGGCCCATCGCGGCGGGGAGACGTTTCGCTGAGGGATTGATATAGGGTTGTCTACCATAGGGGACTCAGCATCGATGGCGATGGGTTCGGACTGGAGCACGACTGTCTCTTCCGAGTCATCCTCGGTGGTCTCGAGCTCGTCACTGTCGTCGCTCTCTGACTGGTCACCAAGCGATGTGGGTACAGCAGGGAGGTGCGAATGAGTATGCTTCCGCCTGCGTGAATGACTCAATGAAACAAATGAGAAGGGTGGATGAGGCAGGAGGGGGCGTGTACCGTATGTTGTTCGGTTGTGTGCCTTGATGTCAGCTTCGGCCTTGAAATAGACGAGTTGGTCGACAGAAGTGTGTGCGCGCGGTTGGTGTTTATCCGTGTCATCCGTGTCGCGATAAATCATGGGTGCAGGCGCAGTTGGTTCTGGTTCATCTGCTTGCAAGATAAGATGAATGCCGTAAGACCAATGGAGCTGGAAAGGGATCGGTGAGGAAAAGACACTCAAAGTGGAAACGGATCATGGAACCTGAATAAATTGAACTTACGATCATGCCGAGCGTACTAAAGAAGACTACAAGGTACGTAAGTGAACAACCAAACATGGCGTCGAGGGTATCATCTGGACCCCGTTTGAGAAGGGGGACGGTCATCACGAGGGATTGCATGAGTGCGACGGGGAGTGAATTTGAGTTCATGAACATCGATGCGGCGGTGGCAAAGTTTCTGCAGAGGGGTAAGGTAACGAACGAGAGTGCGAAAAAGGATCGTACACTTGAGAGCGCTTCAAACGGAATGCACGGGCAAGCCAGTGTGCGACGACAGCAGATAGACCGGTGACAATGGTGAAGAAGAAAGGGATGACCCATAACTGGCGTAGTTTAGCTAGGTGGTGTGAGAAGAGTAGTAGGAGAGGCGAGGAGACATACCTGGTGTCAGAAAGAAGGCAACTTTTGAAAACAGGAGAGCGGGTGTGAAGATGGCCACGTTGATGTGATTAAGAAGCTGTAAACGTTGAATTCCGCAGCGCCAATGAGAGATGGTCAAATCTGTTACCTTTGAAGCGGGTTTATCGACAATGCCTTTGAACGAGAGTGTGAAACCGGCAAGACATGGGAGGAAGACTTCGAATATTGACTGGAACAGGTCAGCGACGACATTGATTGGGAGCGCCATCGAACGCGTTACCCGGAAACGGTGGAGAGGATGTCCTGTAAGCAGGGACCCCGTCTGTGGGTGTGGTATCTGGAGGTGTTGGGGGCAGCAAAGAGGTGTGTGATGTGAGCTCAACAGTTCCGGTAAAAAAGGCATGCACAAAGACCTACAACATCGACGACTACAATATCCACAAGTACACACGCGAGTTATTCCACACATCCCTGCGTGTCCAAATATGAATATGAGACGACAAAGTGAACTGACGCACAGTTGCCTCCCATCCCATGGACAACATGTTCTGCCCGAAATCCCCCTCACTGAATGCACATTGTAGCAGGGACGAGTCCCGCGACAAGCATTTCCAGCTCGAGTTAGATGAGAGGACTACCCTTGACAACTGGGGAATTTTTCATGATGCCGATTGTGTACCTAGTCATCAGAGCAAGGCTACCTAGCTGGGTCCAAGTAGGGATAAGTGATGAAGACACGAAAGACCCATATAGAGAATATGACGTGTCTGCAACGCCGCTTTGCGGCCACAATACTTCGTTCTCTCGCTCCGCATACCCAACAACTGTGTCCTGAAAGATGTCATCAACAAACACTAGTATGTAGTAGCAGCTCTGAGAAGCGATCATGTTGAATGCTTACCAGTCAATAAGACCCAATCATACTACTGGACACAGGTCTCACCAATCCGGTGCGGAGGATTGCATTCCACCCCGACGGAAAACATCTTTTGGGCTGCGGCAAGGATGCAATTCATTGGTGGCGGCTCGAAGATGGCCAGCAGGTCAGAACACGACCAGTAACGACAGAGCCACTGGCCATCTCTGTGTCTGCGGCCCATAACTGGATCGTTTGCGGAACTGAGGGCTTAGGAGCAGGTGTGTGGAATGAAGAAATGGATGAGAAGATTGTTGAGGTAGAGAGTGGAAAGTGGGTGATTTCAGTCGATATCACTCCCGACTCAATGAGGTTTGCGACCGGGACGGGCAACGATGACAACACAGCAAATGTGTGGGACATCCAGACAGGGGAACGACTGGTCGGCCCACTTCGACACGACGAATGGGTCAAAGGAATCAAGTTCTCACCCGACGGCGAGCGTATTGCAACTGCCCATACAAATGGCCCGATTCGAATTTTTGACAGCCACACCGGCAATGAACTCGCCACCATCGACATTGTCACATCCTCATATTATCCGATCACTCCCCTTGCATGGTCCAGCGATGGATCACAGATTTTTGCTGCATCAGGTGAGATGGAAGTCATCTGTTTTGATGCCTCCACCAGGTTTGAGGTCGCCAAGTCACAGACTCTTCAAGATGTCCGGTCCATCGCTCTCGCCAGTAACGGAAAGTTCATTGCTGTACGCTCGCGATCTACCATTGTCCTCTTGGACACGTCAACTCTGTCTCCCATTGTCCCTCCTATTGAAAAGGACTACCCTGCGACTTCGATTGCCATCTCCCTGGATAGTGGCTACCTGGCAACTGGACGAAACAATGGGAAAGTCGCAGTGCGCAATCTCAGCTATATTCTGCCAGATGAATATGGTCCATTTCAGGTAGGTCATGTGTGATTCTGGGGATGTTGGCTAAGTATCATCCTGTTGCATTAGCTGCCTACCCATGGAGGACAGCATGATGAACAACATTTGGGAAGCCATGACAACCATTCATCTCACTCGGTAGGAATTCGCCGCTCCGCCAGCGAAATGAGCTGCACTGACTTCCTTGTTGTGCACATATGCCAAAAGGAACCTAGGGAATCTAACTTGGTCGCATCCAAGACCCCTGGTGAAGATATCAGTGATGCTCTCGGGGTGTGTATTCATTTATTTTCCCACAATAGAATCCTCATGATCCTGTAGATTGATGTGCCATTGAATGCGCCCGCACTAGAGTTCAATTTCGACGAGGTTAGTCATTGCTATATTCTCTTGCTTCGATTCCGACACTGTTGCAGCCACCATCCCCGGTGTCTCCTCCACGCCAAGAAGATAATGTCGATGCTAGCGGATTATCTCACCATAGTCCAACTGGAATAACAGCCCCCTCTTCGCGGGCCTGGACAAGATGGATCAAGAAAGATCGCGAGAACATAGCATCGTCTGAGCTCGGTCGACTTTACAGAAAGTTGCGTCCCCCTGCCAATCATCGCTCGCGTTCTCCATCACCAACGCGGGCGAACGTTTCGATCCAGCAGCCTTCACGGATGGCCGCAGCACAGCTCAATCAGGTGAGGTCTCACGTTTGATAGAACACTCGGTACGGTATGTTTGACATGTGACCATAGCGCACTTCCACTGGGAAGAAAAGGGTCTGTTATTTATCATGTATCCATGCGGGCGCTCATGAGACATCGCGCAGTTTAATCCTGAGGCCCAGCTGAAGCGACGAGAGCAGGAACGTCGAGAGCAGGAACGTCGAGAGCAAGCGAAAGCTGCTTCTAGCAGTGGTCAGCCCACTGGAGACCCAGCCGTTTGTTGTTTCTCTCATTGGTGTGCAGGCACTGATTCGACGTTCCAGCATCCGCCAGCAACTATCCACGATGATCCAAACGCGGGTGCGTCTGGCACCGGACAAGACTCTGCAAATCCAAGAGGAGCAGGCACGGTGCGCCTTTTTCTTGCTCCATGGGCTCTCTAATTACGCTTCGTTTTTCATCAGTCACAACGCGCGGATAATGGGCCTCTGTCCTCTACGAGGGAGGTCCTAACGGTGTGTATGCCCCTTTCATGCGTTCATCCTCACTCACAGCGGATCATATCAGCGAGAATCAGACGGGGCGGTGCGCGTCATGTGTTCACTCAGGTTCCCTGCATGGATGTGCTGTGGGTCATGTATCGGAGATGGGACACATTGACCGAGCCCGTTCAATGCACATGCGTGCCCGTTGTACCGTACCATGTGGATATCACCGGTCACGATCAGTCTCTTCTCGCGTTCCGCGCATGGATGTGCTGTAGGTTAGTATTGGGACCATTCAACGCGCATGCACACCACGCCGAGTCGTCCATGCACAGAAGAGCGTGTGCCGGGCAGCCGACGACCCACTCAATAGACATGTGCTCGATAGTGTGCTGTCTAGCTACTTGCACCTCCTACATATACGCGTATAGATGTATGCGAAATGGATAAATTATATGCATAGAAATCAAGCATCGATCAGTAAGAGGCCGACGAGGATGCTCGCCATCGTGATGGGCGGTGTGAGGACGAGATAGGCCCAAAAGACCGTCCGGGAGAGCAGTCGCTCGAATGGGGAGATACCGTCTGATTCTGTGGGGGTGCCTCCACTGGCGGTCGCTTTGGCGCGTTGGGAGATCTGCGCGCGGGAATGAGCGGTGGAGGATGATGTGGAGGATTATAAACATACCTGGGCGAGCGTCAGCGCGGGTGGGCTGGACATCAGCAACATGCTCGATACGATAAACACCGGGCTAAATCACGACGATCGACTCAGCTCTCCATGACCTGAGAAGGAAAGGGGACGTACTCTCCATACACTTCGCCACCCCATCCCAGCCGACTGACAAAGATCATGAGAGGGGTTACCATAAGCGGGACAATCACCATCCGCGTGGCGAGGGTGATGATCACTGTCAGAGTCTCTCCGGGCGGATTCGTCCCTGGCGAATGAGAGGTCGAAGGATGGGAATACAGCGTAGGCGAGGACGAGGACGGGGAGATGGATGACGCCTGCGGTGGGGACGCACGTCCGATCCCGTGTTCGACATCGTCTTCGGTCGGCCCCACGTTCCCCCATGTATGCGATCGTGTTCGTCCCAAGCCGCTACGGGGATGCATCCGCGCCATGAACACATCGCCGAACGCACCGATCATGGATGATAGTGACGTGGCTGATGAGTCGCGCGTGGGGGATGCCTCGTGGCGTTGCAGACGCAACAGCACGTTCTCTGCAATCGTGGGGTGCTGCTCGCTGAGGCGTGTCGGATCCGCGCTGGTTTCGGTTCCGGGCGTGTGGTGGTTCGCGACCCCTTTGCCCTTGCGCTGGCTGTGATCGTGACCGTTGGGAACGGCACTCGCTGCGCGTTTGCCTTTGGTTTTGTTGTTCGTCTGTCCGTTCCAGAACCATCCGCCGAGGACGACCATGGTGAGTGGGATACTGCAGCTGCCCGCATTGTCCAATGCTCCCTTGACGGGTGTCATCACGTCCGATTTGAGTAATCGCTGAACGGGCGGAACAAGCACACACAGAATAGCGAGAAGGGAGGCGACGAGAGGTGGAGAGAGGGAGGTGAGTGTATTAGATAGTCGCTTAAAGAGGGAGACAGTGGCAGAGCGGGTTTGGCGGGCCCATCGCGGCGGGGAGATGTTTCGCTGAGATGAGGATGAGGATGGGAGAAGTGGAGCGATGGGTATGGCGTTGTCTACCGCCATAGGGGACTCGGACTGGAGCACGACTGTCTCTTCCGAGTCATCCTCAGTGGTCTCGAGTTCGTCACTGTCGTCGCTCTCCGACTGGTCACCGAGTGATGTGGGTACAG
>JBBPKT010001080.1:0-11146 GCA_038089395.1 Pulveroboletus frians
AAAAGTGATACAACTCAATAGAACAACCATCCAAAGAACTTCAATACTTTAAAACAGTGTTTCATATATTAATAAGGTTCCCAGGAAATAAAAAGGAGTCAGAAGAAGAATGTGGCATACCATCACCAGATTCTATCCTGTGCATGCCTGCTTGTTGAATGTTTCAGATATATATTAATGATGTATTTTTATGCACTCTTTAAGCCTATAACTTCAATAGATCATATATACAGATATGTTTTTGATTTAATCTTCTATGTTAAGATCTGCCATATAGGACCTCTTAGAGTATTCAGAAACTGATAGGAATTCTTAACTATGATACATACATGTTATATTTATATATATGTAGCACATGAATATAACTAGGGAAAACAGTATAAATAGAAGGGAAAGCAGAAAAAACAAGTGTTTGAGATATTTCCTAATAAAAAAATGTTATTAGAGTAGTAGTATTTATGAGGATGTGTCACCGCTATTTTTAGCTTATGTAAGCACCTCTGGACCCTTCTGTGCCTGGTCCAATCCATAGATAGTATATATAGATCTGCTTATATATATAATTATCTGACTCTCTAGAGATTCTTTGCAAACCCCTTGCTAACCCTCTGCTGACCATCTATGTTTTCCAGATCCAAGTGATCAAAAGAATAATGAGAAATTTGGTTATGGAACTATTAAAATCAGTTACAAACCATCTGCAAACCATCTGTAAACCATCTGGACAACTTCTAGAATAGTCAGAATATCATAGAAATAATGTCCAATAACATCAAAATATATTTATATTTGAGAAGCAAAACATTAGAAATATACATATATGAAAATAACTGGAATTTACCAGGAATGATTGGACCTTTGAGGTGGGTTTCACCCCTACAAGAAAACCCACCTGAAAGGTCATCCATCCATCTTAAAAGTGCTACCTAAGGTGGAATTCTCCATCATGTGATGATTGCTGTAAGGTTCCCATTTGGTCTCAAATGGGTTGCATGTAGTCCTTGTTGAATTCCTCAAAATTGCCACTCTCTGGATTGGTCTGTCCATATCATAGGCAGCTCCCTGTTTGGTTGATTCCCCCTTCTTTCTCTATATCTGATGTGATCTTTCTCCTGTTTGCATTGTGTTAGGTGAGGTGCTTCTTTCTGATGTGGAAAAAGATGTGGTCATCAACTCACTTGTCCAGTGGGCTGATTTCTTCAGTTCTAAATATCTCAGCTGCAGCATCTGCTACATGTCTATATACTCCTGCTGATGGTGTAGCTCCAAAAGCTAAGCACATGTCAACATAAAGGTTTTCTCTGGTTCCTCTCATAATTCCCACTGGTTATTGTGACAGGTGCATTGGGATTGTGCAATATGCTTCCACAACATTTTGCATCACCACTTTGGATCCTTCTGGTAAGTGTGCTATGGTCAGGGCTACTATGGAGAATTTTTCCCATGTTGCTAGGAAGTGATTAGAATTGATTTGGGCATTAACAGTGAGGGATGTGAACTTGAGTGAGGGAGTAATGGGGAAGGAGAAGTTTTAGATGATGTGAAATTTACCTGGGCATCCTTCTTTTGGGATTAGTGATAAGAGAGACAACTGGAAGGGTCCTATTAGTGATTGGAGTTTTGTAGTGGTGAACAGCCCTATGTATCTCTCTTTGATAAGCTCATTCTGTATGAACTTATTGAAAGTGTCATAGTACAGTTTGACAGAGTTTTTATTAGGGGGGGATTGTACATATAAAGTCTATTATGAATCCACAATGTAGTCCTGATATGTCCAGGAAACACAACCTTCTGTCCACTTATTGAAGTACTCTTTCTCACTTGTCAGCTTTGTACAGAGTGGTTGGGAATCTGCTTCTGAGCTCTAGGGCAATGCTGGGTGCCATGGGAGCTGGTGCTGTATCCCAAGCAGAGGTGCAGTAAACAGTGGTGGTTGGCACATCCATTATGGCATTGCTATTTGCAACAGAGTGCATGACCATCCTGTCTGGTGAGGAAATTACCTCCAGACCTTTCAGCATAGGTGCTGAATTTCTTGTCCCAGGTTCATGTGCTATTGCAGTGCACAATGTCATGTCAGTACCTCCCCAAGCAAACTGCACATACTAAGAGGGTGGTGGGTGTCTGTTGGGTGTGAAAGAACTGGTTATGCTTGTAGCTGCTTTCCTGCAGGGCCTGCTTATTCCTACTGAATAAGCACTAGTGGTGATCAGTGCCTAGTACCATCTTGCTCTTGGATAAGAGGGACATGTACTTCTCATTGAATGCTGCTAGCTTCTCACTGAGCTGTGGCACATTGACAGGGTGTCAAGTGCATGGGTAAGGTGGTTAACAATTCATTAAATTGGTGTCAAGGTCATGTTGTTGTTGTTGTTGTTGTTTTTAAGAAGGGTAACAGATTGCATTTATTAAATGAATGGGGGGGGTTGCATGAGTTGAGTGTGGAGGCAATGCTTGAGAGATGTGCTTACCATGTTTATCACCTTCATTTGGTCAGTCCTCATCTGCATGAGGATGTTGTCAAACATGTCTCTGAGCATGTCCTTGTTGATTATGGAGAGATTGAAGGTTTGTAGCAACATGACACAGTTGTGCCACTTCTGCCTCTGCTGTCCCTAGGGCCTTCTGGTGGTTCTTGTGATGTGAGTTGGGCCAGGTGTGATTCTCTATGGCTGACCAAAATTTTATGTACATCTGAATGTGCAATGGGTCCTACCTATGGTCATAGAAGAATAGGATGATTCAGACTTTTGCTTGACCAAATTGCTCCAGTGAGAGCTTCTTGTCTTGGACAACACTGGATTTGTCCCTGGTGCTTATTGCTGGAACAAAGGGTGTTCTGTCAGCTGTATGGATGAAGATGTTAAATGAGCTAAGACTTGTTCCAGCCCTGTTCTACAGTAATGTACAGTAGTATACCTAGTATAGTGTATTACATCAGCTGTACTTACATTTGGACTCAGTCATCTGAGTTCTAATCATCTCTTGATCTACTATCACAACCTTGTGTGAACATATCAACCAATCACCTGTGCTTATGTAAGTCCTACTAGCCTAACCTCTATAGCATATGTATAGTATGTTTCTTTGGCTGTTGCTCGAGTCATGTTAGGGTGTCTGATGTAAGCATGTGTATTAGTTATTCAATCTGAGTTACATGTGCCCTATGAGTTCTACTGGGGTGTGATGAGTGGATGGTTGGGTGGCAGCATGTGGCACTGTCCAGCTCTGTGAATGTCTGGGCTGCCAACAAACTGCACACCCACTGTGTAGTTATTCTGTGACACGTGTGGTGAGTGCTGCTTGCCTAGGTGGTAGAAGAAGAATGGGTGTCTTACTGTTGGTGCTACCAGATGGGAGAGATTGTGAGACATAGGAATGACTCATGGAGGACAGGTTGGGCCTGTATGTATGGTATGAGGATCTGAGTGTGCCATCAGAGGTACAGAAGGAAGGCATTACTGGCCCACCTCCCCTTTACCTTTACAACCTTGAATGGGACATTCTGTAGCAGGTATTTGAGCATGGAGCCAATGCATATGCCATGCCCATGCAGGGATTTCATGCCAGCAGCCTTGAGGGCTGTGTTGAGTGTCTTCAGGAGTTTTGATTTGGTTAGCAGTCAGTGTCCTTTTTGGTATCTGTAGGTGAAGAGGGGGCTGTCATTGGGTGGTGCATTCATTTGTAGATGGTTGTGGAAGGCAATCACTGGGTCCAATGGGCTGTCCTGTCTTGCCCACATCATGTCCTTGCCATGTAGGGCAGTCTTGGTCCAAGGGAGGTGTACTCTGGTGACAGTGTGGCCCTGCTGGTCCTGGTCCTGGTGCATGTCTGAGAGCTGTTACAACTTATTGTTTTACTCTTTTCTTTTGCTGGACTTATCTCTCCTCACTTAGTTCTTCTTATGCTAAGCTCGTAGTTCCCTCCATCACATACCTATTTCTTCTTCTGTCTTCTAGAACGTTCCTTGATTACTAACCAAGGTGCTTTCGCCATTGGCTTGCTGACTCAACAATCAGTCAGCCATTTGTTCTTTCTCGTTCTTTTCATTTCCATATGATTACTTAGCACCTCTTCGTCCTCATATATAAACCCCAAGTAGCTCTCATGTACTTTAGCTTAGACCTACTTGGATTATACAGTTCTATTCCTTTTCTTGTGTCTCCACTCTACACCTGAGTGAGCACTTTAGCTCTTGCCTGCATCCCATCCCGATCACAAGGGATTGTCCTTGGTCCACCTGCTTCACCAGGTAGTCAACCGTCTGGTCTTCACCAGGATGACCCCCTTGATCCTACAGCCAGTAGGATACCCCCTTGTCTCAAGTGCCTTAGGATCTTTACCAAGTCTACGCTCAACCCTTCGGGATCAAGCGTAACACCCAGGTTGGTGCTGTGGAGCGATTATAATCTGTTACAACAGTGTTGCAGATCTGGAAGGTAAATGGCTGGCCTGGGAGGTTGTGGAGGGTTGGGGGTTCTTGGATGAAGGATTGGATGTTGAGGGGGATGGGGATTCTTGGGAAAAGCACTGATGTGGGGGGGTATAGTTCTCATGACAGTGGGTTGGCTGGGTTGTTGGCACTGGAGATGTATTGGGTGGACGCCTGGCACCCAGCTCTTTGTAGAGCTGTGTGTACTTTTTTGAATGTGGCATTGACCTGTTTGTTGTGGCTGTGTCCATTGGCCCAACCCTTGATCATGCTGATGTTATCTCCAAAAATGCAGAAATGAATTTTGGAGGCTCTGGTGCTGATGATTGCTTGTATGAGGAGTTCAAATCTGATGCTCTCTGCCCAGATGATGTTGTGGCCATCCCTTTCCCAGTGCCTAGTGAGGGTCCATGCATGCCAGCTGTTTCTGATGACAATACCAATGCCAACACTAGAGCTTGCATCTGAAAAGGCCTGGAGTTTGATGACTTGGTGTAGGGCTGGGATTGGGATGGTGGGGAGTGGGGATGGTGTGAGCATGGCTTTCCACCAGGTGATGTTCTCTGGGGTGTTGCATAGTGGGGTTCTGGGCTTGAATGGTTGATTGCTGAAAATAGGAAGTATAGCCTCAATATTGGTGAGATAAGCATGCCCTGCTGGGAAGATCAGCAAGACATGCAGGAGCTTGCTGTGGAGCTTCTGCACTTCATGGAGGGTGTGTGTGTGACACTGCCCCCACTCAGCCAGTGCCCAGAGATATTTGTTGTGCTTGTTTTCTGTCAGGGTTACTGTTCAAGCAGTCAGGTCCCAGTTGAGGCCAATGAATGTTGGTATATCTGAGAATGGGATATCCTTTGTGATTTCCCAAGGTATTCCCAGGTGTTCTGAGATGAGATTAATGTCCTCAATGTTGTAGCAGAAGTCTGCATCCATCTCAGGCCTTGGGGATATTGGTGATAGGTCCTGGATGGGGTGGGACATATCCTTATTGAATTCCTCTACTGACCCATCTGGAAGGGTGTGGTCTTGGAACCAGGTGCAGCTGCCCCTGGTGCATTGGCCTCTGAAGTCTTGGATTTGTGCGGCTGCTCTAGCTCAGCTCTGATTGTAGATTTAGAGATGCTCTTTCCTGATTCAGAAGAATAGATGATCATCCATCCAGTGGGCTATAGGGCCAATGCCATGGAATCTTATGAGGTCAGTGCCTACTGCTCCAATTAGCCCATACATGCCTCCTGATGGTGCAAAGCCAAAGCAGTATGAGGTGTCAACTGCAAAGCAGTCCTCATCTAGTCTTATGACAAGAGATGGTCATTGATCTGGGTGGGATGGGATGGGATGGTAGGCTTCAGCCATGTCCCAGACTGCTCCTTGGGTGCCTGGTGGTAGGTCAGAGATTAGTGTGGCTGTAATATGAAAGGTACTGTAGTGGGTTGGGAAGAGGTCTGTATTAACTCTAGCATTAGGTGAGGATATATCTGAGATGTCTGATATAGGAATGAAAGGTTTTGAACAAGGCAATATAGAGCTCCAATGCTCTCTATGGTGGTATTTCTCACTATTGTTACAATTAGTTATCTTCTTCCAACCCTTACCCACTTTCTTTACTTAGCTCTACTCAGTTTAGCACATATATTACAAGGTCGGCCAACAAGCTGGACTGATAGCAGACCAGACCAGTATGGATCTGGGCACTAATGATATGACAGTTATTGACCAGTGCCAGGCCAGGCCAGTGTTTCTTGTTTACATTTGTTCCTCCACTCCTTTTCATACATATTGTAATTATCTCACTTACAAGTCTCAGGTGATTCCAGACTATAAAAGTAGATATAGAAAGTATGAAGGGACATCTCCCGTTTGGACTAAGAAGAAGAACTGCCTGATCACTGTCTCACTGCTGTCTTACTGTTTCACCATTTTATGACTCTCCCCACAAGCACAACTAAAACTGACTGACACCTCGCCAACTTTGGAGGCCTGGGTCACACTCCCTGCATCTTCCCTGGACTGTTGGTATGAACCACACGACTTCCTGTCTGACATCTCCCCTTGGTAGAGTCCCTTGGGATGAACTGACCCTGTTCCCACTGACACTTTCCCAAGCACTGGACAAGAGTATCTCACTTCTGAGTACCTGTAGCCGGTTTAGGAACTTTACAGTGAAACCTCCCAGATTTTCCTGATTTGGGAACTAAGAATAAGGGAGCAGTCTGGAAGGGTCCTAGCACTGATTTGACAGTGTCACAATTAAATGGTTCTAGGTAGTGTCCTTTCAAAAGCTCTTTATCTACAATCTCATTGAATATGTACTGGTTCTCCTTAATCAAGGGGCTATTAGGTGGAATGTAAGAGACAGGCAGGTTCTGGATTCCTAAGTGGAAGCCAAAGTGGAGGCCATTAGGTATCAGCAGGTATTTACCAAGGAGACCCACCTCTTGGAGGGCTGCCTGCCATGCATCTGGGTGGTATAGGGTCATTGCTCTAGCTCTTCTAAGCTTTAGGGCATGTCTGAGTGCCGTGATTGGGGTCTTCACAGCCAGAGCATTCATGTGTGGCTGAGGAGTGCTCCAGGCAGCATCCATATGGTCTTTGCCAGTTGATACATATCTGGGTTCTGGTCGGGTTAATGAGTTGTTCTTCTGGGTTGTGCTGGCAATGAGCTGGGGAGCCATCCCATAGTTCTGTGAAGTGATAGTGATGTACATTGTGTGAGAAGTGCCTGAGGCAGAGCACACAGGCTGACTTGCTTCCCTTTCCCTTCAAGTGGTTATGAAAGGATCGGTCATTGGGAGCATCTGTGATTGCATCATTGGATTGGCTCCTCTTGTGCTGAGGGGAGGCTGACCTGGACCTTCATGACCTGCGTCCTTCATGGTGGTCCAATTTGGGTTTGTGAGAGTGTGAGCCTTGCCACTGCCTAGTGCTGATGCCTTCAGCTTGTGCAACTATTTCCTCCACCTGGGTGGTGATAATTGGGAACATTACCAGTGGGGACATAGTCCACAGCAGCAGTGTGTGGTGGGGTCAGTGGGGATGTGGTCCATGGCAGTAACATTACAAGATTGGTGGAAACATGGTCTGTGGCAACAATCATAATGGTCCAGTAGGTGATGCACCATAGTGGTGAAGCATGTGCAAAGAGATTGTTAGAATGTGCTTGGGCTTTCTTATTGGTGCCTACCTTGCACTTGGTGCACTGTTGGTCATTCACATGAATTTCAAAGGTGATGTTGTGCATTAGTTCTTCATTGATTATTGCAATATTGTACCTATTTCTGGATTTGATCTCATCGTGCTAGTTACAACATACTCTAGCTGCATAGTTTAGGACCATTTTGTTGCCTAGGGTGTTCTTGCACATCAGATGTGTTTCAATCTTCCAAAAGAATGTGGCCAGTATGTCTAGGTTGGCTGCTGGCCAGTATGCTTTCTTGGCATGCACCAGAAAGCTGTTCTTGGCTTGTAAGAAGCTTTCAAAGGGGAGCTCTTGGTCTGGTAGTGTGTTGTGGAAGGCCCTGACCATTGCAACTGAGTGTACTGTGAATAGGTCATCAACCTTGGTAATGCCAAAGGTGTCATCTGCCTGGGACTTGTTGTTGTGTGCTGCATCTGCACAGCCTTTGGGTAAGAGGTACCATAGTTCAATAAAGTCAAAGGTACTCAGTTTTTGGATTGCATATTGTGAGAGACATGGGATAAGGATGTTGGCGACCAATGTGCTGGGTTCAAAGCTGTTCATCTTGGGTTTTTTCTTTTTGGCATCATGCCACTCCCTTTCAGCCTCCTTGCTAGTGGCTCTCTCTGCTTCCTCTTATAGTCATTGATGTTCCTGTTCTGCCTCTAGCAGTGCATGCTCTACCTCTAGCAGTGCATGCTCTACCTCTAGCAGTGCATGCTCTACCTCTTGCTATGCCTCTACCCATGTAGTCACTTATCTGTTTTGGTTGGCTTCCTATAATGCAATCAGTCTCTTGATTACCTGCTGGTTAGACTCATTGTAGCCCACTATGAGTCCCTGTCAGATGACCTCAAAGTCTGGGCCAGCATAATTTGGGGGGTTTCTAGATACAGGTTGACCATGACAGAAGGTACTAGAGATGCAGTGGGTGTGTCATGCTGGTGTGCAGGTAAATGTGGTGATGAAAGGGCTGAAAACTGCTACACGATCTGTGATGGTGCAGGATGGTGAGCACCGATGGAAGTGGCAGAGAGAGAGAGTATGGCACCACCACTTCCTGAGCTTGGCCAAAGACCATGCTCTGCCATGTCACTTGTGCCTCACCATGTCAGATCCATTAGCTTCAATATGTTATGAGTCCTGGCTCAGCAGCAGATCCTCATACTGCACCCTCATGGCTGCACTTGAGTTGATTTAGCTAGACCTGGACTACATTGAGCTAAAGGCTTAGTGCAAATGAGCAATATTTTGCACTGATAGCAAAGTGCTGTAGGAGGTCGAATCCTCCTATGGTTGCAAACATCCTCTTTTTGATCTGTTCAAGCATCTGTTCAAGACTCCATTGCATCCATCATCCATCTGGGTAGGTCTTTCTTGTTTTCCATTTATTTCTTCGTTCATCTGGACTTATTCATGTCATTCACCCATTTATCCAGGTCCAGATCGCATCTATCTAGTACTGGATTCATTTTATCCAGACCAGATTCTTTTAGCTTACATACTCACTAGGTGCTGTTTGGCCCTGGATTAGTTAGATCTTGTAGATAGAAGTCCACAGGTATTTCTAGGACTATAAAACTGGTGTATTACACCTCTGAATACATCTTTCTGCATCCTTTGAACCTCTATCTTTGAACCTTGAGTCTGAGGGCTAGTAGCCTAGGTTCTCACTCACTTAGCCTGTGTCTCCTGGCCCCCTCCCTTGGGTCAAGTTTATACTCACACCCTTTTCTTTTATCTGATCCTTATCTACTCTAGATAGGATCTGTGTTTTATAGTGCCTTTATGGCTGCTAGCTACTCTGGCTGCAATGTTATCTCATGCATAAATGAGCACTTGTTTGTGCCAGTGGGCTTACCCCTACTGTGCTGCATCTAGCTGCTCAAGCACATTCAAGTGCTAGTTTATACTGGTGGGTTCACCCCCACTAAGCTGCATCTAGCTGCTTGAGCATATTCTAGTGCTTGTTTGTGCCATCAATGGCTGGATCATTGCTAGATATTAGGGGAATCTATGTCATTCCGACACATTTTTGCCCATATAGAACAATGTCTTCTTTCAATAACAATGCTTCGAGCTCCTCCCATCTTCCCATTTTCAATGGGCAGAACTACACCACCTGGTGGCAAGCCATGCTTGCCTATCTGAACTTGACTGGCAGCATGTGGTGCATGACTTTGGCTACACCCTCTCCTCCTGGCTCTGATGGCTTTGATGATGCAGAATCCTAGAATTTCTATATTTGCTGGAGTGAGGAAAACACTTGCATTCTCAGCACCCTCACCTTCAATATGATGAATGTCCTGCAGATCAAATACTCTCATTACAGCATGGCTTATAACCTTCTTACTGCTCTCAAGAGTGACTACTCTACATCTAGCCTCCCACAAGTCTATGTGGAGTTCAAGGCCATGATGGATGTTCAGATCTCTTCCAACAGTCATCCTTCACAGGCATTCCAATGCCTTCAGAATCAATTTGTGAAGTTGAAGACCACTAAGTGCAAGGTGCCTGACAAGATCCAGGAAATGATAGTCTCATCAAAACTGCCTCTGACAATGGACATGGTTGTGCTGTAAAACACTGATCCTATCCAGAGTGGATAAGGATCAAATAAAAGAAAAGGGTGCAAGTATAAACTTGACCCAAGGGAGGGGAACAGTAGAAACAGGCTCAAGTGAGTGAGAACCTAGGCAACTAGCTCTCAGACTTAAGGATGGAAGATGGGGGATGTGAAAAAGATATATTCTGAGGTGTGATACACCCATTTTATAGTCCCAGGAATATCTGTGGACTTCTACAGTGAGGTGCAAAACCATTATAATGTTTGGTACTTTTGTAGTGTGTGTGATGTAACATCTGAGGGTGTGGGAATTTTGCTTAGCTTTAGTGGGGACGTGGGAGCTACTAACCCTTGGCTACAAATGTTGTCCCTGAGTCATGTGACTATGTGTGAATGCTGTGGAGATATATCCATTTTAATCCACATATGTCATTGTAACAGTTTTACACCTTTTATATTAAGTAGGGTATTTGGCAAATATCAGTACTTGGTATGACCTCCTTTGGCCTTAAGCACTGCCTCAACCCTCCTAGGCATGCTTTCAATCAACTTTTGACACTCCCCTGATGCTATATCCCACCACTCCTTCTCAACCCTTGTCTATAACTCCTCAATCCCCCCAGGAGGGTTTTCATACCCTGCAAGTCTTCTTTTGAGATAATCCCAGAGATGCTCAATGGGGTTCAAGTCAGGGGATTGTGCAGGCCACACCATAGTCCTAAATTCCTGGTCCTCCAGCCACTCCTTGACCTTCCTGCAGGTATGTTTATGGTCATTGTCCTGCTGAAAGATGATGTCAGGAGGATTGAGAGTGTGATGCTCTAGGGTATTGAGCAATTCATCCTTCAATATTTGAAGGTAAAGGTCTCCATCCATCCTACCATCAATCTTGCAAGCATAGCCAACTCCCTCCCAAGTTATACAGCCCCATACCATCACAGAACCTCCTCCAAACTTCAAGGTTTCCTGG
>JBBPKT010001081.1:0-11144 GCA_038089395.1 Pulveroboletus frians
TTTTGACTTTATATTAAATATGTATTGGATCCTAGAATACTATAATACCCAATTCTTTATTACTTTCACTATATGTAAAATTTATTTCTACCTTCTGAAAAAAAATTCATTATATGAGAGAAGAAAGAGAATAAATGAAGGAACTGATGAATTATATAAATTGAATTATATTTTTGGCCTTGCTAATAATAATTTTCTTAACAATAGTTATTTTATTAGTAAAATTAAATAGCTTCTATAATATCAATGTTTTACTAGGTAGACTTTTCAAGAGGGCTGCTATGGACCTTCATAGAACAGGTTGGAAAGCAATTTTCCCAGAAAAAAGATCAGAAAAGGTAAAAAATACCTTAGAATGAATTACAGTGCTGAAAAGGGGATCTCTCAATTGAGAGTGTAACATTGCAAAACTTTAATTCTGCATAATGCATCTACATATATATGACCTCTTTTGTCAACTATATATGTGACTGTTGGTATCCTGTATTCCCATGTATGGTATGTTATAGACCACTGTGTATTTCCCTACCACTGTTGCCATTTTTGAGTGATATTCTGGAATTTGGAGAATATGCTAGAAGACCCAATATTAAAGACAAGCATGACCATGTAATAGGTACTATTTGGGAAGTGCATATTATTGTTCTTTTCCTTTTGCTTTCTGTTTTTGGACTCATCCCTTCTTGCTTAGTTCTCCTTATGCTAAGCTTGTAGTTCCTTTCATCACATGATTGATTGTTTTTCTATGTTCTTTTCACTTCTTTACTTATTCTTTGCTCCTGTTTTGCCATTTGCCCACTAACTCAAAAGCTCAGTTAGCACATTATTCCATTCAATTCTTTGGGTTTCTATATGCTTAGTCAGATCCTTTTCCCTCACATATGTATATAAACCACCAGTAGTACAGCATGTCCCTTAGCTTAGACCTACTTGGGATTTTACTGTCTTCTCCCTATTTGTGTGTCTTTGATCTACACTTGAATGAGCACTTTAGCTCTTGCCTGAATTCTATCCTGATAATAAGGTATTATCCTTGGTCCACTTGCCTCAACAGGCAGTTTCTCATCTAACCATCTGCTGGGATGGTCTCCCTGACCTTATTATCTACAAGATACTCTTTTAACTTTGCTTTCAAGATGCTCAGCCAAGTCCATGCTTGACCTTTCAGGATTAAGTGTAACAGAGGGTCTGTGTTAGTCTTGATAGTTCCACATCACTGCACTAAATAGTTACCATATATGCTATATAAGTCACAGCTTGCAATCATCCACTCTGGCTTCCATATGCATGATCCATCTTCAATTGATCTTAGTACTTTGTATTTGTGTTTAGTGCTTCTGGATTACTCTCCCTGGGTCCTGTACATCATGTCCAGCCTGTTCCAACACTATAATCTGCCTGATTCAACCTTTGCATAGGTATTCAGCTTAGTATGTACACCTTGAGGTTGGCATCCCTAGATGCTAACCTTTAGCTTTTCATATTAGCACAGTAAATTCAGGTGATGAATAGAATATTGTAGGACCTTGCCTGGCCCATAGGGTGATACTAGTATTAAGTCACAGTGTGGTGAGTTGACAGTCTTTGCTAGGTATTGCAGATGCTCATGGTAGGTGTAAATGGCTCAGGTATAATGTCCACTATGCACTATACATCTGGCATACTGCATGGCCCATTTGGACTCCATCTCCACTGTTTCCACAGTCCCAGTTACCTTCAATGGCTCCTATTTCAGCTTGCTCAACCTTCTCCCCACCTGATCTCCTGGCCCAGGATTTCAACATCTTCAAGCTGTACCCATTCAGCTCACATCTAGCACCTTCCAATGGCTTCTGATAGCTTCCAGGTATGTATATTCCATTATCTATACTCTGGTAGTTATCTCACACATATTCTCTTCCTGAGCTTAGACTGATCTGCACCTTAGCTTGGTGCAGTTGTTATGCTTGATCCAGAAGAGTCAAGTGAAAACTCAGTTAAGACTCATGGGATGAGGGTTTGGTTAGCTGTTGCTACTAAGAGACAATCTTTCAGGATCAGAGGTTTGTCCTAATGAGATAGCCAGACAAGAGAAGCAGGTGGACCAAGGACAACCCCTTGCCATCAGGTTTAGATATGGGTAAAGAGCAGAAGCACCCACTCAGATGTAGAGTGAAAACATATAAAAAGGAAGATATGAGATGTAAATTGCCAAGTAGGTCTAAGTTAAGGAACATGCTATACTATGAGGTGGTTTATACATCTATGGACAAAGGGTGCTAAGTAAGCATATAGAAGTCTGAAGAATCAGAAAGAATGAACATGCTGACTAATTTTGAGTCAGCAAATAAATAGCAGAAGGAGAGCAAAGAGTAAGCAAAGAACATTAAAGAATAAATGATTATATGATTAAGGGAGCTATGAGTCTAGTGTAATAAGAACTAGACAAGGAAATGTTAAGTCCAAAGATAAAAGAAAAAGAAAATAACAGATAAATCATAATAGCAGTCAGATAACTGTTGGCACCACTTGTTTCATCTGTAGTAGCCTCCTGGACACTGATGAAGTTATCTGGTGTGGCCACTCTATCACTGCTCAGGTTACTTGGGTCATCTTGGGTATTATCAGGTGAGTACTTCTTAATCTGTCATTTTGACCCTTCATGCTCACATTTAGACTTGTTCATTAGCCCCTTCAGTATGTTTCTAGGGTCCACATTGATGGGCAAGCATCTCAGAATCATATCATATGATGTCATGGTCTAGACTAGGCATGTGATCAGGTCACATAACTAGTACAAGAAAGGAATGTGAAATGTAAGAGTAAAGATAGGGAGATGGAAAATAATAATTAGGTCAGTATATATGTACATAATAATTTTTCTCTTTCCTTGCATACATATGTGATAACTCTACTGAGATTTGTGATCACTTGTCAAGCCTTATAGGGGCCTGAACAACAGTAAGAGTACCAGGAACTTGAATAACTGTATAATGGATGCAGATTAGGGCTTGACTATCCCAAATGAGACAAGTATAGGTGATACAGGTCCCACTGCATCAAGCACACTGACAAAGAGGACAACTGGTCAATCCAAGAAGAAATTAGTCAGCAGGAGTCAGGATTCACCTGATCAAAATTGCATGCAAGCTAAGCCCTTTTCCAACTACAAGCTAATTATCACATCCATCTTGACACAAGTCTATAACTATTGCTATTTCTGTTGCTAAATCTGTTGAAGCGACAAACTCTATGCTACAGAGGTTAGGCTAGTAGGACTTACATAAGCGCAGGTGATTGGTTGATACGTTCACACAAGGTAGTGGTAGTGGATCAAGAGATGATTCAAACTCAGACGACTGAGTCCAAATGTAAGTACAGCTGATGTAATACACTATACTAGGTATACTACTGTACACTATTGTAGAACGGGGCTGGAACAAGTCTTAGCTCGTTCAACAAAATCTCTCATATTCTGCTCCTACTAGATGTTTAGTCAGTGTACTACTATTATTTTATGCTGCATATGTACATATATTAGTAAATTTACAATGTACTTTTTTTGGCTTAATCAACTTATAGTGCTTTAAAAAAATAGTAAGCTAAGCCCTGCACTTTATTTAGTGGTCAGAATCTGTCCTAGTCAGTTCTAATATGATACCTATTCTATAGAAGTGAGACTGAAGCACATCACATGATGAGTCCAGACTCTGATTGTTGCAAACTCTAGGAGCACACACCACCGGCCTTGGCTTCACAGGCTATTACCAAGCCTGGTGAGGTACGAAAGGAGAAGGCTGAGCTCAAGCACACCAATCACCCATTTAGGAGCAGGATAACAAGTGGTCAAAGCTGGGGATGCCAGCTGAGACACTTGGCTTTATATACTACAGCAAGGTGCGCACGGACCATAGGGTCCATAGGATAAACTACTATACATGGCTAGTACTAGTACACAAACGTGAGAGCATTCCCACCAGGGTTAGCGGAGATTAAAGGGGTGTGCCAGCCATGAGGTATGATGTATGTCATGGTCTGGGCCCTGGTCATGTGACAAGTCACGTGACCAAGAAAAGAGAAGGGGTGAAGGTGGTATATAACATTAACCCCCTTTGCTACAACTTGAGTTCCAGACAAGTCGTTGCAAATGGAGTACCAGCTTCGGGTCCATAAACAGTAAACAGGTGGTTCATCTCATTAAGAGACAAGCTGCGCAGCAGGCAAGGGGCTGACAAAGAGGAGTGATGGAAGGCATCGACCGCGTCACGTGCGTTGTCCAAATGGGGAAGCCAGTTCCCATGTGTCGTTGGTCTCATCGTACCCCTTCCAGTGCACATAATACTCCAATTTCCCATGCTTCAAGTGGGAGGCGATAATTGCCTCTACCTCGTATTCAGGGTGGCCCTCTTCTGAGACCTCAATCACATCGGGGCGAGAGATCGGCTGACCAGGCAGCAGGGAATGATAGGGTTTCACCTTTGATATGTTCACAACTGGGTGAATCTTGAAAGATGTTGGGAGACACAGTTCTACTGCATTTGGGAGAACGTGCATGATGTTGAAAGGGCTGAGCCATCACTGTGTTAATTTGCAGGTGGTGTATGGCAATTTCAAATTGTCCGTACTAAGCCACACCTAATCACCAGGAACATACTTGGGGGCTTCTGTCCTGGTGGAATCCTGATTGTGTGACATGCGCTCTTGAGTTTGTTTGAGCGTGTCCTGTACTTCCTGGTGAGTGCGTCCGGTGTTGGAGTGGAAGCTTCCTGCCAATGTGTCCAAGGAACCCTCAAAACCCATCTGGGGGGAGTAGTTCCGAGTGGCAGCAAACAGAGATGAACTGATAGAAAAGAAGAGAGAATTATTATGATGGAACTGTGTGAGCTTGAGGTAGTTGAGCCATTTGTCCTGTCTCTTGGTGACATATGCTCGCAAGTATTGTTCCATTTCTCTATTGATTCATTCAGTTTGTCTGTCTGTCTGTGGATAGTAGTCCATGGAGAGCTTCTGCTCAATGCCCAATAGTTTACAGAGTTTGGTCATGAAGGAAGACACGAACTGTGGACCCCTGTCTGATACTATCATGCAGGGGATACCATGTTGCGACCACACATGATCATGGAATATTTTAGCTAAATCAAGGGAAGAAACAGTTTTGGAACAGGGTACGTAAACGACTTCTTTGGAAAATTGATTGACAATAATGCAAACGGAGTCAACATTGTTAACTTCTGGTAATCCGGTTATGAAGTCTATAGAAATATCTTCCCAGGGATGACTCGCCACTGGGAGAGGTTGGATTTTTCCTGCCAGTGCTTTAGACAAACTCTTCGTGAGGGTGCACATATAGCAGTGATTTATGTAAGAGATAATATCTTTCCGCATTTGTGGCCAAATAAAGAAACAGTTTATCATATGATAGGTGCAGGCCTGCCCATTGTGACCCCCCAGGGGATCATCATGGCATATTTTAAGAACCTTGGCATGAATAGAAGGAGGAACGTAGATTTGGCTGGTGAAGTCGTGGAGGTAAACCTCCCAAATGGTATTGTAAGAATAGTTAAGAATGTCGTTTATGTTTTTTGATTCTTTTTGTATTTTTTGTAGTAAGGGAGATTCTAATGTAACATTTTTGATAAATAATTCTGTGGGTAAGACTGTAATGTCCTTATTTAGATTCTTGACTGCGTCTCCATGATTGGGTTGACAGGAGAGAGGGTTGGCACAGTTTAAAGAGCCAGGACGGTATACGAATTCAAGGTTGAACTTCTGGAGAAGGGTGTGCCATCATGCTTGACGCCCGGAAAGCGTTTGTGGCTTCTTCCAATATTCCAGGTTTTTATGGTCTGTCCAGACCTCGAATCAATCCTGTCCAATTAAATAATGTCGCCACTCTTCTAGCGCACAGATAACCGCCATCAACTCTTTGTCATAAATGGGGTAGTTTTATTCTATTGCATTAAAAGAGTGTGATAGGAAGGCACATGGATGCCACTGCCTATCTTCACATTCCTGTGAGAGGATTGCTCCAGTTGCAATGTCCAATGCATCCGTTTCAATGCATATTTGCCTCAAGCTATCCAAATAGGCAAGGAGGGGTGCTTCCATAAATTTCTTTTTGAGAGCAAGGAAGGCTGCTCGTTCGGTGTCGCCCCACCAGAAAGGAGTGTCCTTTTTGGTTAGGTCATTCAATGGCCTTGCGATTGCTGCAAACTGGTCAATAAATTTATGGTAATAGTTACACAGGCCCAAGAAAGCTTGGACTTGTTTGAGGCATGTTGGTTCTGGCCAATCAGCAATCGCTTGTGTTTTCTTTTCTTGCATTTCCACACCATTCTTGGAGACGTTCATTCCAAGGAATTCAACCTTGTCCTTGGAGAATGCACATTTTTCTGGTTTAATATATAAGTCGTTCTCTCAGAGATGCTGCAATACTTCATGGACTAGTGTTATGATGGAGTTGAAACACCGAAGCCGAGCAACTAAAGGCTTGCCGCAAAGCCTTGCAGAAGGGGTGAGAGCGAAGGAGTACACTTATCATCCAAAGTTTTAACCCAAGGAACAAGTGGCCAAAGCTGGGGATGCCAGCTGAGGACACACCCTTTATATATTGCAGGAGGACATGCACAGACCAAGCTGTGCTACAGATAAGGTGTGAACGTATACTATCTATGGTAAGTGATATCCCATGGGTGTGGGAGAGTTCTGTGATATGGAAGTGTAGCGATGGTAATTAAAAGAATGAGGTGACCACATGTTATGACATCATATGATGTCATGGTCTAGGCTGTGTCATGTGATCTGGTCATGTGACTGGTGAACAAGTGAAGAGAAAAGTGAAAAATAATTAGGTCAGCATATACGATATAACAACTAGTGCTTCGTGTTCTTCTTTTGTCTTTTTCTTGGTAAATCATCCATATAAATAATGAGGAATGCATATTGGTCCGAGAAGATGTCATTCATTATATTCTGGAAGGTTGGGGGAGAATTGGTCAGTTCAAAGTACATGACTGTTGGCTTGTAGGCCCCAATAGGCATTACAAATGCCACCTTCCATTTGTTGCCTTCCTTGATGCGAACATTGTTGTATCTCCAGCATAGGTCCATTGCTGTGAACATATCTGTGCCCTTGAGACGATCTATAAGCTGCAAAATGAGTGGTAAAGAATAGGCATTCTTGATGGTTCCTTTGTTTAAATATCTATAGTCCATGACTAGATGTTTTTTACCATCCTTCTTTGGAATGAAGAATACCAGGGACGTTTGAAGAGACTTGCTTGGTCTGAGGTAACCCTTTTTGACTTCCTTGTCGATGAAAGTCTGTACTTCTTCCAACTCTGTGTCAGATAGTGGGATAACTCTCCCCTTCCTTGGAACAAAGTCAGGCTTGAGATTGATGGTATGATCTCAGTGTTTTCATAAGGGCATACAATTGGATTCCTGCTCTGAAAAAATGTCAAGAAAATCATGATAAGTGGCAGGAACTTTTTCGGCCACACCGTCCTCAATCACTCACAATTTGAAACTGAAGTACCCATTCCATTGGGTCTTGTAATTGTCACAATCTTCAGTGCAGCGAGTGAAGTTGATTTTCTTTTCAATCCAGTCGATTTCTGGGTTGTGGTGGGCAAGCCAGTCGTAGCCAATAATCATCTGGTTAGAGCCCAGCTTGACGACAAAAGTGTTGATTTTTTCGTGATGATCCTGCAATGCTGCTACAAGTTCAACTCGGTGAGTAACTTTTCTGGCCTTGCCCGGAGTACCATCGGCATTAAATACTTGAATCTGTTATACAAGAGGGATCATGTTGACTTTGTTTTTGGTGCACCATTTGTGGTTGATGAAGGTATTGACGGCGCCACTATCAATTAGTGCTTTAATGTTATCATCTTTTTGTACTTGACCTGTGAAGAAGAGGACAGCAATGTCCACTGTGAATTCTTCACCACTGATCATTTCTTGTGTAGGGATTTTGTTAAGGTTAAGGTCAGCACAGTCATTCTTAAAAAGGGAATTAAGCATGCTATGTTTAAAGTCTGGTGCTGAGCTCTGAAGAGACCCTCCTACAGACGTATCAGAATCTATTAAAGTTTTCAGCACCTGGCTGATTGTCCTAACCAGGAAATCTCTGTCGGTGCATTCCAAGAGTTCGGCTACAGGCTCAGTGCCAGCTATGGGGATTTCTTCCTTGAGCATGGTCAACAAGTCGTCTACGCCTACCACTCTTGTACCGGCGTGCCTGGAGTCTGGTCTACTTACTGGTACATGTTTAAATACTGCCACACTTATCAGCTTGAAACCAGATCATACAAAAGTGTCACTATCGTCCCTAGTTGAGGGGTCCAAATGCAAGGTAACTAATTTTTTTATGTTTTCTAATTTTCTAATTTTTTCTTTGGTTTTCTCCAGCTTGCTAGGCGACACCCTACTGTCGACTAGCTGCTTCCTTTTAAAGCCTCAGATGCTTTTGTCCTGGCTTCAGTTTCGAAAACATCAGCTCAGTAGGCACAAGCTTCATCTGACATATAGTCCTGTCAGGAGAATATTGCCACATGGGCCTTGGTTTCAGGTGGAGTTTCAGAGATGACCGCCCATGTCTCAGTGTAATACCCATCCTTGTCGGGTACCTATAATTGGCGCATATTTTGAACTGGTGCTCGGTTCCTATCTTGTGCTAGATTGAATGGCTTCTTAGGGAGCCAGCAGTTCCTTCAAATGTGGCCCAGTTTGCCACAGTTAAAGCATGTGCTAGTATCAGGGGGCCCCTGCACTGCCCTGATTTCCATGGGAGCTCCCCTTCTAGGTTGCATCCCATATTGTGTGAACCACTGGTTAGGCGGTGGTCCCTTGGGCAGGTTGTATCGTTGCGCCCCACTGTAGCGCCTTGGTTGGAATCTGCATTCTATCTCCATGGACTTGAAAGATCGGTCCACCTTTCTGTAGGCATCAATCAACTCGAATATGTCATTCTCCACGTGCATGTGGAGGTGGACTTGCATGTATATGTGAGTGTCCACTGCTCGCTTGAGAATCTCGATCCCATATCCATTCTTGAGTTCTACCTCCTTAAAGAGGACTTCGAATTTCTGCAGGAACTCATCTATGGGATGGCCCTGCTGCTTTAGTCGCTGGAGTTTATGGAAAGCCAGAAGGTCGCGCTCAATATGTGATCCACATGGCGCCGGCGAGCACCTTATTTAGCATGTGGCGATGTTGGGACGCCTGCCACCTTAGATGCTGACTAAGAAATATATGTACCTATGCAGAAGGTAGTCAGTCTGAGTTTGCATGTTGCAGACTGACTGTGCTAGACCAAAACATATATCACAATCGAATCAAGAATTTGTTACATGCGCACATAGTAACAGAGAATTACCAATGTCCTATGACTCGCTACCAATTATTTCTCACTGGCAGTGCTTGTAAAAGGGGTAAGTCCAAAACCTTTCCACTGACAGTACTTATTGCAGACGTGCTGGTTCTCGAAGAGTGTGACCATATCCTCCACATTTCCATCGCAAAAAAGCTTTAGTAGACCCTCACTAACCTTGCTATATTGTGAAAATTAAGTATGAATGTGCTGACAAGCACTGTATGAATCTGAAGACTTACGGGTGTGTTAGAACTTGTGGGTCAGTGAGAAGCGATCCATATCAGACTCAATACTCAAAGTGAGAAAGAGCTAAAGTGATGAGAATTCCAAGCGTAAAGTACAGCTATGATACAGGCGGGTTTATATACCTACTACTGTGGCTGCGCTATGGAATACAATAGAACATCTTGGAACGATTACCTAACTATGACGTCATGGAATCTTCCGGAACATTCTACAGGTTTCTGATAAGATAAGATTGATTAGATAAGGTGAGTTGCATTAGTCGTAAAATAAGATTCTCGTGTTTCTGACATTACCCCCTTTTCAAGCTGACACTCCGAGTCAGTAGTGTCTTCACCGGGGATTTCAAAATACGTAAGCAGGATACGCATAAGGGAGGCGGCGAAGTCTTTGAATCCGGAGTCGAAAATGGTAATTTGACCCGAGGTACACATGGGACAGTCGCACGGTATATCAATGTCAATGGAGCGAATAGCCGTTGGGTGTTGTTTATAGAAGTCGGCTAGCGCTTCTTTGGTGTGCACTAAGTGTGCCTTGGGTTCCCAGATATGGTCTTCTCGAGGATACCCCTTCCAGTGTATTAGGTACTCAATACGACCTCTTCGTTTTTGTACGTCGACGATGGATTCGACTTCGTATTCATTATGCTGTGGAATAACCGCAGGCAGTGATAATGGTTTGGCTTGGGACGGATATGTACTCTTCTCATAAGGCCATAGGTGTGACTCGTGGAAAACGGGATGTATGGTCTTCCAAGTTGTTGGGAGTTCGAGTTCGTACGCGGCCGGACCCACTTTCTTTAGGACTTTAAAGGGGCTGTAACGTTTATCTTCAAACTTCTTTGATGGCCGATCTGATTGGATATGTTTTCCGTCGAGAAGTACTTGATCGCCCGGTAAGTATATATGGGGGTTTCGGGTATTACGGTCATAGTACTTCTTCATCTCCGCTGCTGCTTTTTCTAGTGCAATTTTAGCCTGTGCCTGCGTATCTTTCATTTGGGTGGCGAAATCCATGGCTTCAGCCGTTCACACCTCTCATCGGTTATTGATGGAGATGAGTGGCTGTTGTCCATAGTTGAGTATAAATGGACTGCTTTGAGTTGCGCTGGAGGTCTTTTGATTATGCGCGAACTCGGCTAGTGCCAGCCAATCGGCCCAATTGTTTTGTCGATGATTTACGTAAATCCTCAGATATAACTTGATCTCGGAGTTTATGCGCTCTGTTTGACCATCGGTTTGAGGATGATAGGCCATGGATGGGTTTCCTTCGATTCATAAGAGTGCGTACAGTGGCTCAAAAAACTATCCCAATGTTTGCATGTTTTTCACTAAATCCAATAAAACACAATAACCACTAATTATTATGTAATATGGTGAGTGTATGAAATATAGTACCTACTCCTGGCTGTCTATTGGGTCAAGGGTCAAAGGATTTGAATAAGATTTGATGAAATGGCAGTCATTTTAAAATCATCACTCATTGGGACAGTTTTTTGACTTTATACAAAGTTAGGTATCTAGTACTTGGTATGACCTCCTTTAGC
>JBBPKT010001082.1:0-11137 GCA_038089395.1 Pulveroboletus frians
CTTGACCCATCGTTCGTATCCGGCCCTCGTCCTTGGCCGGGTTTCTCCCCTATCATCGTCAATCTCACTCAGCTTCGTCAATTTCACTCATCTTCGTCAATTTCCGCTCGTCTTCGTCAGTTTCTCTTCGTCTTCGTCAGTTCCATTCGTCTTCGCCCCCTATCGCTCTCGATCCGGTCCCATCCGTGACCACACCCGCGCGCACCCGGTCCTCTCTGTCGACCAGATTATTAGTCTCCTGTCCGGAACATCGTCTGGAACATTCTTCTCTCGCTCTAGTTCCCTGAGGTCGGTTGTAGTTGTCTGTTCCCGGCACTGACCCTCCACAGAACCCCTTGGGACGAGGAAACTCAACCCCCACACACATCACCCCACACCCCCTAACCATCTTTCACCGGATTGAAGGCAGGTGTCATAGCAAGTGGTGCGGTGAACTGATGAGGGGGCTAGTAAGCCGGCTGCTGGTACTGTGGCTGTTGATACTGAGGAGGCTGTAAGGGGGCTGCTAGTATGGAGCTGGTGGGTTATTGGTGGCAATGACAGAGTTATGGTGTATGGCACTGGATAACAAAAATTGGGTGGCTGCTGTGGTATCATCTATCAGATAGACCATATCCGGGTGGATATCTGACTTGATGATCGAAAGGTGGTGGCAAACACATTCCTGTAGCATGGCTGGGAGACCATCGAGGAACATCCAGTTCCTGTCCCTCTCTGAAATCCTGTTATTAGCAATCAACAATGCAGCAAGCTTCCTGAAGCCCTGTCAAGTCCGGTTCCTCCGGACTCAAGTCCGATCGGAGTTCTGAGGGTTAGTGTACGAAGTTCGTAGGACGGACGAACGGAGTTCGGAGCAACAAGGGGGTACCTAGGAGGATGTTGGCGCAGGACTTGTGTGTCACGCCCTTGCCTAGACTCTGTCCTCGTATTTCGTAGGAGGGAAGGAGAGAGAAGGGAGAGAGAAGGGAATCGGATGAGAGACAGGAGGTGACTGGTTTGATATTCGTACTGAGATACAGAAACGGAATACAGGGAACTTATATACTAAAGTCCGGTCCGGGGTTTGGACGGGGGAATGGAGGATTGTATGGTAAGGTACGTCGGGTAAGAGAGAAGCATGTGGAGACGGGAGGCATACGTAGTGAAAGCATATGGTGTGGCAAAGGGTCTAAGGGATGATACTAAGGGTCGTAACCAGAGAATGGAGGGACGAAGGTATAAAGGGAATACTAAATAAGGAAAGTGAGGAAGTCCGATAATAAGGGAACAGAGTCCGGTATAATGGGACGAAGTCCGGATTACGGAGTACGGAGAAGGAGTGAAGGGTCCGGAGGTCCGGAGATCGGAGCGGATATGACAGCAAGCCCAGTCACAACCAACTATCCATTTTTTTTTAGTCTATGTTTATCCATGCTAATTGGTGTTGGAGATGACAACTCCGATCTCCTCCGGGCCCTCCTGTCCAACTCTGAAGTTCCTTAACGAAGTTCCGGACGAACCTCTATAACTCCTACATAGGAGTTACTGAAGTCCTATAGGAGCATTCGGAGATGGATAGAAAGGCCGGACTTGCGTCTAACGGCATATCAGTACGCATTCCTTATGTCACTTCTTTACCCTACCCTCGCTTCATTCTCATTCCATAACTTCATGCCTTTTCCCCCTTTCTTTTTCTATTCCCTTACGGAGATCGCTTGTTTCGCTTTGGAGTTGATCAGACTTCGCGCTCGCATCTTCGCCTACCTTACATATATATTCCCTTTCACTCCTGGACTCTCCTCAGTCGTTCCTGCTACTCCTTGGGCAGCGGCTGAGGTGAGTACCAGCTTTGCTTTACCTTATTACCTTTGCTAATTAGTGTAGTGGGCAATCACTGCCCTTTTACTTAGATTTTTAACAGGTCTAAGCTGAAGAGTACAGGTGCTACTTGGAGGTTTATATATGAGAACGGAGAGTTGCTGAGTAATCATATAGAAACCAAAAGAACAAGAAAGAATAAATGGCTGACTGATTGTTGAGTCAGTGAGCCAATAGCAAAAGGAACTCAATGGGTAAGCAGAGAACCTTCTGGAAGGGAAGAGAATGAACAAGCATGTGGTAGGAAGAACTATGAGCTTAGCATAATGAGAACTAAGCAAGGAGAGATAAGTCCAGTGAAGGAAGGAAGGAAACAAGATATGTTTATAAATCGTAACACTTACTATTATCTAGAGGAACCAAACTATCTATCCACTGCTCTTCCATGTTGCTATGGATGTCCTCCCAGCACAGGAATCATCTGTGCTGTGCAAGTGTATTTTCTCATCAAGTAAGCTCACATGTACTGACAGCCAAAACCACTTTCTACCTGAAACCATTGAGGTATTGCAATTTCTCAAATTCACTTACAAGCAGTCTTGTCTCAATTTTACCCTGGATCTGATTGCAGAAGAAGTGGACTATAGCATCTCTGGGCTGGTTACCCAGAGAACAGTTGATGAACTGACAGAATTGGGCACTGTTAACGAACTTTACAATTTACTTGCTAACAAAGCCAAGAATGAGAATTAGTATCTAGTTCATTACTAATTTATATAATCACTCTTGATTGGATGGAAGGACGGTCTGCACTCCTGGGGACTTTCATCCCACTTACCAAAGTAAACAAACTAACTTTTGCATGCCTTCGTTCAATCAAACTGCTTCGAAGTGCATCACAAAACACACTTCAGTTTATCTCGGTTCACTTTGTGGCAATACTAGGCAGGACAATGAACACTGCCTGCACTCCATCATTGGCTGTTATGCACAATACTACAGTCCAAGAACTAGTGTACAGCATGCACTGAAAGCATATGAATGATGCAGTTATTCCAAGTCTACCAATTCTCCAAATGCCTGTAAATTAAATCTGAGCCACTTGCAGTACAGTCATCTACCAGCACTTTACTGTCTTTTTCACATGAGTTGTCACCCCATGAGAAATTATATTAAAACCTGTCTCACCTTCAGCACTCTCTAACTCCCCAGTGCCTTACTGGAATTTGTTGGAAATGGTACCATTAAACTCAGACAGATCAGGTACATCCATCTGTGAGGGACTGAATAGTGGATTCAATGTTTTAAATTTTTGGAATTTCAAGGCTCTCAGGATTTGCTGATAAGGTGCATTTAAGGTGGTGTGGGCACTCTGTGCCCTATCCTCACTCCTTGCTCACATAGGTGAAGTGAACTGAGTGATTATTCACAGGATGAGTATATAGGAGTAATTATGAGGATGGGCCCTACTTTTTCTATCTACAGTGTATGTGATTATAACATATCACATGCACTCATAAGTATGTTACTAGGGGCTATTGCCCTATATATTATTTAAGGGGCCCATTGCCACCCACCATACTCTCCCCTGCACCTTTGCTGATGCTGAACAACAAAGATGAAGCATCAACCAAGCTCTGTCTATAAGGCAATGATAGTCTCTACCACCACTCTGATCCAAACCAACACCAACCTCACCCATGACCACCAAAGTTCCAGAGCTTTGACTCAGAAAACCTGACAACTTTGATAGATTATACAAAAAGGCTATATCATGAATGCACTCAGTCTTCTTTTATCTAATCATTAACAGTGACCTGTACAACATATGTAGATACCAAGAAGATTGCTTTCACCCTCTCTTGCATGGCTGCCACCTGGGCTAGCACTTTCAGAACAAAAGTCCCTTGCAAGAACTGACAATGCCTTTATAGATGAATTCAAGAAAACATTCCAATATGAGGACATTGTCACCAAGGCAGTCAGATGGCTGCAATGACATTTAAAATTGTGAACTCCTCATCATCATTTGAGTCCTCAAAGCCTGGTGACATCACCTCCATGGGTCCCCCTTTGTTGTCTCTGTCCTGACTAACCATAAGAACTGGATGTACTTCCAGGAGCCCTATAATTTGAACCACAGGCAAGTCAGATGGCTTCTTGATCTCACAGACTTCAATCTGAAATTCACCCACATTCCCAGATCTGCCATCCCTGCCCCAGATGTCCTCTCTCAATGTTCTGACCTCATCTCCTCTGATAACTCCAATAACATACATAGATGTTATCCTCCTCTCCAACAAACTATTTGTTAAGCTCATTAATCTGGAGCTTGTGGAAAAGGTCTCCAGATCCTCCCCCTCTGACCCAGTAGTCTTGAATGCCCTCCATGCCCTTGAAGGATTAGTCACCTCTAAGTTCCACTCCCACCTCTTAGATTGGGCCTACAATGCTGGTATCCTCACCTACAAGGGACATGTCTACATCCCTGATACCCTCTACCACAAAGTTATCTCCTATGCCCATGACCACCCCTCTGCTGGTTACCCTGGCTACCTCAAAAACTGCCAACTTGTCTCACACAACTATTGGTGGCCTGGCCTTGTGATGCTTCATTGAGAGCTATGGTCCCTGTCAACAAATAAAGGAAAATACCCACCCTACTGTCACACCTCTCACCCTGATCACTTCATCTTGCACCTGCCCTTTCTAGCAGATCTCCTGTGACCTCATCACTGACCTTCCTGAATCCCTGGATTTGACAGTCTCCTGGTTGTGGTTAACCATGGGCTTATGAAGGGAGCAATTTTATGCCCTACTCAAAAGACCATCACTGCAGAAAAGATCACTTATCTCTTTTTTCACAAAGTCTACTCTCACTTCAGGCTCTATGACAAAATTATCTCCAATTGTGGCCCCCAATTCACCTCCAAATTCACCAAATCCCTCACTAACCTCATCAGATACCAGTTGGCATTATCCACTGCCTACTACTCTTAAACTGACAAAGAGACTGAGCATGTCAACCAGGAAATCAAGACCTGTTTCCATCTCTTTTGCTATCAAAACCCCACTGAATGAGCTGAACACATCCCTATGACAGAATTTGCACACAATCACTGCACCCACTCTGTTACCAACCAACTGTTAGAGATAACAACTCTGATCTCCTCTGGGCCCTCCTGTCCAACTCTGAAGTCCCTTAACAAACTCCTACACAAACTCCTACAACTCCTATATAGGAGTTACCAATGTCCTATAGGAGCAGTCAGAGATGGATAGGGAGATCAGACTTGTATCCAATGTCATGTCAGAACTCACTCCTTATGTCATTCCCTTACCCTATCTTTGTTTCATCCACATTCCATAAATTCATGCCATTTCTCCTCCCCTTTTACTATTTCCTTTTGGAGATCACTCACTTCACTTCAGAGTTGATCAGACTTCATGCTTGCATCTTCACCCACTTTAAATACATATTCCCTTTTACTCCTGGGCTCCCTTCAGTTGTTCTTGCTACTCCTTAGGCAGTGGCTAAGTGGGCAATTACTGCCCTTTACTTAGATTTTTAATACCAATCACCATTTTTCCTTATGATGGGTTACAAATCCAAATCCCTACCTATGATCATCACCAAAACACCACTCCCCATGGTCAAAACAAGACTCAACATACTATCCCACTTCCATGACAAAACCCTAGCAGCCCATGAACTTGCCTACCAGGTGATGAAATCATGAAACACACGAGGCTTCTCTCCCTAGAAATAAGGAGATAAGGTCTGGCTAGAAGCACAGAACCTGAAATGTTCCCTCACCTCCCCTAATTTTGCACCTAAATGAGAAGGACCCTTCATAATCACTGAAGTCTTATCTCTTATCTCCTACTGTCACCATTTTCCCAAGACTTGGAAATTTCATCCCATGTTCCATATCTCCCTCTTACTGTCCTATTGTGAAAATGACATACACTCTCTGGCTCCACCTCCAGAACTTATAGAAGAAGAAGAAGAGTATGAAGTTGAGAGGATCATATGCCACTGAGAAAGTCTGACCCATCAGCAATTCCTAGTAAGGTGGAAGTTATACCACTGACAAAGATTCTTGGCAGTCTGAGTCAGACATGACTAATGCCAAGACCATCCCCAGTGCTTATAAACTCCTCCACCTCAAGATCTTTCCTCAGTTACATCACACCCCTGCAACTAAAGTTATCCATATCATGTCTATTGACCCTACTTCTATTCATCCCTATATCACATCCTCTCTCATCCCTCTGGGAACTCTCACCCAATGACTTAGCCAGAGCCCTCCAGCTGTGGTCCCTGCCAACAGATGAAGGCAAACACTCATCTGACTGTTACTCCCCTCACACCCATCACCTTCTCCTGCTCCCACCCCTTCCAGCAAATATCATGCAATCTTATCACCAACCTCCCTGAATCCAGAGGTTTTGACAGTCTTTTGGTTGTGGTCAACCATGGGCTTATGAAGGGGATAAATTTGTACCTGTTATGATTTGTCTTTACATATACTCTTTTCTTTTCTTGTTTGGACTTACCTTTCTCCTTGCTTAGTCCTTCTTACACTAAGCTCATAGTTCCTCCATCCATGTGGCCATTGTTCTTTCATATTCTCTCTTGTTCTATGCTTACTCATCACTCCTCTTTTGCCATTGGCTTGCTGACTCAACAGTCAGTCAGCTCTTATTCTTTCTGTTTCTATGAATTTCTATATGATTACTCAGCCTCTCTTTGTTATTGTATATAAACCCTGTCTTGTACTACTAGAGGTCTCCAGCTTAGATATAAATGTCTATCTTCCTTTTTGTGTGTCTTTGCTTTACACCTGAGTGAGTGCTTTTGCTCATACCTGCATCCCATCCTGATAGCAAGGGATTGCCCTTGATTCACCCATGTCATATCTGTCCCAGCCCTTGTCAACTCTGGCCTCTGAACCCCTACTCTGGACCTCCCCACTCAGACTTCGTCTCTTTCATATCAGACTCTGTTCTCCTAGTATCAGACTTCCCTTGCTTTCCTTATTTAGTATTCCCTTTATACCTTCAACTCTCCATTCCCTAGTTATGATCCTTAGCCTCATCCCTTAGACCCTTTGCCACACCATATGTTCTTACTATGTATGTTCCCCATCTCCATATGCTTCCCTTTTACCCAATGTATCTTACCATACAGTCCTCCATTCCTCTGTCTGAACTCCAGACTGGACTTCAGTATATAAGCCTCCTGTATTCCACTCCTGTACCTCAGTACGAATATTGAACTAGTCACCTCCTGTCTCTCATCCGACTCCCCTCTCTCCTACCCTCTACTCCCCTCCTATGAAATACAAGGACAGAGCCTAGGCAAGGGTGCGACACATAAGTCCTGTGCCAATGTCCTCCTAGGTACCCCCTTGCTGCTCCGAACTCCATTCATCCCCTCATGAACTTTGTATACTAACCCTCAGACCTCCAATCAGACTTGAGTCCAGAGGACCTGGACTTGACAACCCACTTCACCAGGTAGTCCTTCATCTAGCTACCACTAGGATGAACCCTTGACCTTGCCATCTGCAAGGTGCTCCCTTGTCTTTGTTCTCAGGACCTTCAGCCAATTTCATGCTTGACCCTTCAGGATCAAGCATAACAGTGCCCTACTTGGAAAACTGTCATCACTGAAAGCATTTCCCACCTTTTCTTTCACAAAGTCTACTCTCAGTTTGGCTTATACAATAAAATCATCTCTGATCATGGTTCCCAGTTTGCATTGGAATTTGAAAAATCTCCAGTGAAACTCATGTTGACAGGGTGTGTGGAGCCTTCTAGGAAGTGTTGCCAGGAGGTGAATGCCTCGAAGATCACCAGTAACTCCTTGT
Organism: Pulveroboletus frians; assembly: GCA_038089395.1. NCBI lineage: Eukaryota > Fungi > Basidiomycota > Agaricomycetes > Boletales > Boletaceae > Pulveroboletus > Pulveroboletus frians. Next base: position 7,674 of record JBBPKT010001082.1, read on the forward strand.
CATGAGTGTCATAGTTCAATTCTGCTCTGGAGAGCATACGGGAGTAGAACATGACAGGATGGAGTTTGTTGTCAGAGGTGATGGAGAGGATGCTGGCAATGGCATAGTCAGAGGCATCAGTCTCAACTGTCATTGGAGCATCAGGATCCCAGTGCATGAGCACCAGAGCTGTAGTGAACACATCCTTGAGATGTTGAAAGGACTTATGACAATTCTCAGAGAAGTTCCACAGAGCACTCTTTTGAGTGAGTTGAGTTAATGGAACCACAATATCAGAGTAGCTGCAGATGAAGTGGCGATAGAAGTTAGTGAATCCTAGGAAGGACTGAATGTCCTTGACTTTCCGAGGTTCTGGCCAATCTAAAATCATCTTAATCTTATCCTTGGCCATGGAGAGACTGGAGGGTGAAAGGATGTATCTGAGGTATTCGATGGTGTCACTGTGCCATTTGTATTTCTCAGGCTTGCAATAAAGTCCATTGGCACAGAGGCACCAGAGGACTTCCTGGACATGCTTTCGATGTGAGATGGGGTCAGTGGAGTAAATGAGAATGTTGTCGAGATATACCACCATACTGACATCTAACATATCAGTGAAGATGCTGTTGATGAAATGCTGGAAGGCAGTGGGGGCATTAGTGAGTCCAAATGGCATTACTAACCACTCAAAGAAACCATAGCATGTTCGGAATGAGATCTTCCACTCATCTCTGTTGGCAATGTGGACTAGGTGGTATGTGTGCCAGAGATCAAGCTTCATGTATATCTTTGCTCTGCTTGAAGCCTCAAGAAGGTCTGAGGTGCACAGGAGTGGGTAACAGTCCTTCTCTGTGATCTTATTCAGATCTCAGAAGTTGACGCAAAGTCAGAGGGAACTGTCTTTCTTATGGATGAAGAGGATGGGTGCAGTGTGAGGGGAGGTGGATTGGTGGATGAAGCCAATCCAGAGGTATTCATCAAGGAAGTCCCAAAGGGCTCCTTGTTCGAAGGGCGAGATGAAGTAGAGGCGACTGATAGGAGGTTCAGTGCCTTCCTCAAGTTTGATTTTAAGGTCAAAAGGCCTGTGCAGAGGCAAGATGTCAGCTTTGCCCTTACTGAAGATGTCCACAAACTCGTGATACTCCACAGGAACTTTTGAGAGGTCTGGAGTTTCATTGGGCAGAGCATCAACACACATAGTGCTATGATTACAGAGGGAATGGAGAGAGAGGGCAAAGGGCATCAATCCTTCAAGCTTGCAGGCCTGGTGAAAGGCAGCAGCATTGACAAAGGAGACCAAAGTCTGGGTGCTAAGGGAGGATCCGAGGATTCCAGCAAGAACTCACGTGAAGAAGTTGGAGGAGCATCAGGGCTTGCATCCAATAGGATGGAGGATGAGGTTGGGGTTGGCAAACCTGTGGTGTTAGTCCAGAAAGAGATGCTGTTTGTAGCCTAATCAATCAACAGATTGCAATGGGTGAGCTAGCAATGTCCAAGAACTATATGACACAAGGGATCCAACGAGGTAACATAGAATGTTTCAGAGGTGGATGTTCCCAAAGCGAAGGACAATCGGAGGTCTATAGCGGAGGAAATAGAAGAAGTGGAGGAACCATCAAAGAGACAGAGGGAAAGCATAGGAATGGAGTACATAGGTAATTTATGTTTATCTACAAATGCGGAGTCTATAAAACAGTGAGTAGAACCAGAGTCTACAAGTACTGGTATATTGGAAATAGGAAAATCGGAAAGAGAAACTATTGGACGGAGAGTGTTTAGATCTGAAAGAGAGAATGCATTGAGATGGAGTGTTGGAGGAGCACAGTTGTTGGGCTCAATGTGACTTTCAACCTGTGCTGTAGGGGAGTCACACTCTATTTTTTCGCCTCTGAGGAAGCAGAGCCAGAGGCCAGAGCAGGAGTTGTTGCAGCTGCTCAGGCCCTTGCAACCCTAGAGGTGCTCTTTGGACATTCTTTTGCAGAGTGTCCAATGAAGCTGCAGAAGAGGCACAAGCCAAGCTTTAGATAGCACTGTTGCTCCTCAGGGAGGAGTTTGCCATCCTTGCCCAACTTGGCAGAGATCGAGTCTGTGGAGGCAGACTCATCCCACTCTTCTTGTTGGCAAAGGAGGAAGAGGAGCCCTTGGACAACTTGTCTTTGGGCTTACCGGAGGCAGAGGCAGAGGCAGCACTGAATGAGTTGTCCTTGCCAGAGTTGGATGATTTGGAGGCAGAGGCAGAGTTGCTGGAGTTCAACCCAGAGGCTTTGGTCATGCAGGCAATTTCATCCTTGTGTTCCCAATACCAGTGGTCAATCTGTTGGGCAAGAGTGCAGAGTTTGTGGATGTCATCAGGCTTGCCTTGACAAGTGAGCTCATCCTTGATGTGATCCAGAAGACTGGAGTAGAAGCTCTGTTGGAGCACTCCTTGGCCCCAGTCTTGGACTTGGCTAGTGAGTCAGTTCCACTTGATGATGTACTTGGAGATGTGCTGGGTGTCACATATCTAGAGGCACTCAAGCTGAGCTTCAGCATCTGCGATGGGGTCATGGGGTCCAAAGTTAGATTGCAACTCATATAAAAATGTGTGCCAACTATCCATCCATGTGGGTCAGAGACCTGGTGCTTCAAGTCTGAGGAGGTCTGGCTCAAAGTACTTGAGCATGGTTCCCTTCAGATAAGACTGAGTGAAGGTGACCTTGGTCTGATCGTAGGTTCAGGGATTGGCTTGGAAGTGGAGTTCACACTGGATAACGAACAGACAGAGTTTCCTTGGGTCCACCCCATCAAATGGGTCAGGTTCCCAGATCTTAGGCTTAGAGCCCTTGGTCTTCCACTGTCGGAGTGCTTGGCAGGTCATCCCCTTGATGGCATCAGCGAGTTGAGTGAAGGGTTCATAGGCAAGTGGGACTTGGTTGCATTCTTCATCTTCAGGATTATCTTCTTTGGGGATGTGCCTGGCGAAGAAGCCCTGGTCAGAGTCCACATTGGAGGAGCTAGAGAAGTCATTTCCACCTGGGTTGTTCCCATTGCCCCTTCTGCACAAAGGCATCAGGGTGCCAGGTTGGACTTGGACAGATTCCTCATCATCCCATTCCTGAGAACCAATCGAAGGAAGTTCAGGGCTGAGGGTAAGCAGAAGAGGTGTTAGCAGGGACAGGGGTTGTCTGTTATATGCCTTGGAGATAGAGGGCACAGTAACCATGGTGCATGCGGAAAAACTACAAGAGTCTCCAGGGACCCCATGAGAGCTGCCAAAGGTGTCAAGATTAGGCAAGCGTGCGCGCAGCCATAAGGCACGGATTGACGACGTTTCCCTTTGTTGTTTGTATACACGACATCCTTTGTATCCTTTTCTTTTACGAACCCTTTGTCCCTTTATGCCGCTCATTCCCTTTGTACCTACGAGCGGCACAACAGCTATTTAGTCTCTCGAGATCAGACTCACACCTCAGTCCGTTTGCCCGCGCAACGACTGAGGTAAGTAC
>JBBPKT010001083.1:0-11134 GCA_038089395.1 Pulveroboletus frians
TTTGAATATCGACTTGGACAGTCTCCCAAGCTCACTCTGACCCCCTTGAGTCTCTAAGACTCTCTTCTGAACCATCCTCGGTCTCGTTGCTTGCAACAAGACCAATCCGACTTCTTCCGCCCGTTCCAAAATTACAGGACACCCCCGGAGTTGTGACAAGGGCGCACCACATACGGTGAAGCCAAGTCCTGCTCGAACTCCGGAGTCCCGGAGTTACCTCCCAGAGATCCCGGTTCTAACAGTTCACCTCATGGCAGCCTTGCACATCTCATCTCCGTCCACACTTCCATTCCCTACCCATGGTCATTACCATCTTACCATATGTAGCATAGCCTTATCTATTATTACCATATATAGTAGTGTACTGCTTGGTCTGTGCACAGACCTTGCCAATATATAAGGTGGCGGTCCCAGCTGGCTAAACCCCAGCTTTGACCACTTGTCTAGTTCACCGCTCTTGGGCCCCTGGAACTTGAGTTAAAACCTTATCTGCTATGGGCACTCCCTCAATGTGGCTCGCTGGCACTTGTAGCTCCCCTGCCAGGGTTACAGGCTTTCTCTCTTTGCCAGCTAGCCTTGTTATCGGCTGTAGGTTTGGTTTTCTTCCAGCCAAAGGGTCTCTCCCTTCCTTTCTGATGACTTCTCAACGCAGTCATAACAGTAATCATATATCTAGAATGATGCACTTGCACATCTAGGGATGCATAAGGGAAGAAATATTGACCATTTACCAGGTACATGTTGCACATTGTGCCATGGGTCCAATCACAAGAGCAGTGAAGTTGTTAAAACTGGATCTCCAGAAGGTAACTCCAGAATGTTCAGAGTTTGGACAGGACTTGGCTTCACCTTATGTGATGTGCCCTTGTCACAAGTCCAGGGTGTTATGTAATTTCAGAGGGCAAGTTAGGGTCAGAGTTGACCTTGTTGTAAGCAATGAAGGTTGAGGATGGGTCAGAGGAGAGTCCAGAGACTCAAGGGGGTCAGATGGTCAGAGACAAGAGAGTTTATAATGATATTCGAACTGAGATATCTATAACAGAAGTACAGAGATTTATATATAGATGCAAAACATAAATGTTAGTCAGAGTCTGGAGAATGGATGCTAAGTATACTGGAGCTGTGCTCCTAAGTGGAGCACAGGAATAGAGGATGACTGGAGGCAGGACTAGTGGCTATGTACTGTAAGCAAAGAATGGAATGTAATATAGAGAACAAGGAGGACTAAATACAGAGTATCCAAAATATCAGGGGAGTGGACTCATCGAGAATGCACCAGAGGTCGTGAGAAAGGAGTCCAGAGTTGGATCTGGAGTTGAGTCTGGAGTTTCAGATTGGTGGATATGACAGTATCCCCCTTCTAGGCCTGAACCTATGAAGGCCATTAGTATGGGGCAGATTTAAAACAGAAAATTGAAGTCTGGGTGGAGCTTAAACAACTTTATAAGACCTGTGAATCCACCACTCTGCAGCTTAGAAACTATCACCATGTCTGAGAAGTACCCCAATGTCTAGGGCTAGATGGATGAACAACTTGTTGAGGTCATCAGAGATGGAGATAACCTGATGGTTGCCAAGTTCACTGAGCAGTGCTGTCAGATGCAGGAGAAGATGCTGGCCAAGGAACACCTTCACCAGGAGGCTGAGAAAGAGAAGTGCTAGAAGTATGAGGAGGAGGTGCAGCAGGCTGTGGAGGTAAAGTGCCAGGAGGAAGAGGAGGTGTGCAGACAGGTAAGTGTCCAATGACCAAAAGATGGATGACTGATTCAGAGGCAGGCTCAGGATATCCAGTCTACTCAGTGCTTTGGGAAGGGCAAGAACTGCATGTGCTCACAATATGTGATATATGATCTTGAGTGTGTATCTGGGCCTGGTAAGGCAATCTTGTGCTTGGAGTGTCAGGCTGTGTGGGCCCACTATGACTAGGGCAGAGATGGGAGGTCAGAGCACCAGAGAAAGCACATAGAGAGCAAGGCAGAGTTGCCTTGTAAAAAGTTGCATGTAGAAATGCCAGAGGTAAGGACCTTGAAGGAGTCAGAGGTGAGCAAGTGGAGTGTGGAGGTGGAGAAGATGGGGAGGGAGCTCAGGGGACAGCATCGTCCACCGCCTCAACTGGTAGAACTATCTGCTGGAGAGACTGGTGGAGTTGAAGGTGCAGGAAGTGTATGGAGGGGGTTCGGAGGTGGAGTCAGAGGTGGGGTCTGTCATATCTGTCAATCCAGAACTCTGGACTTCTTCCTGTGACCTCCGGTGTGTTCTCAATGAGTCCACATCCCTGACACTCTGGACCCTCTCTATTTAGTATCCCTTGTTCTTAGTATTACGTTCCATTCTTTGCTTACAGTACATAGTCACTAGCTTCATCCCAGTTCACCCTCCATCCCTGTGCTCCACTTAGGAGCACAGCTCCAGCACACTTAGCATTTGCACTCTGGATTATTAGTAAAACCTATATTCTACTCCCATATATAAGTCTCCATACTTGTAGTAGATACTTCAGTTTGAATATCGACTTGGACAGTCTCCCAAGCTCACTCTGACCCTCCTGAGTCTCCAAGACTCTCTTCTAAATCATCCTCAACTTTCATTGCTTGCAACAGGGTCAATTTGACTTTTTCCATCTGTTCCAAAATTACAGGACACCCCCAGAGTTGTGACAAGGGTGCACCACACACAGTGAAGCCAAGTCCTGCTTGAACTCTGGAGTTCCAGAGTTACCTCCTAGAAACCCCAGTTCTAACAGGGTCTAGTGATGTGGAATAGGCAGGGGCAGAGTTGGAGGAGTTGGCAGTGGAAGTGAAGGAGGCAGAGGAGCATGGGGATGGAGTGGAGGTAGGGTCAGAAGTAGAGGTGGAGGTGTAGACAGATACCTGGAATAGGATGAGAGGTTTTTGTCAAGCCATGTGAGGTCCAGGCTTGTCCAGATACCAGAGATAAAACTCCGAGATGAGTTCACATGTGTGATCAAGCTCCATGATGGGTAACCACAAAGTCTCCTTGTCAGTCCCTTCATATCTGGACCAACGTACCAGATACAACAGCTTATAGTTCTTCCTTTGTTGATCCAGCTTGATATCAAGGATCTCTGAGATCTCATACTCTGGTTTACCATCTACTTCAACTGGAGGTGGTGGGGGTTGCATATGGTTTGGAATTGTGTTCAGAACAGAGGGTTCTAGTTGGGAAATGTGGAAGACTGGGTGAACAGACTTCATTGAATCTGGGAAGCAGAGGGTAAAGAAATGGGTTCCTGCTTTGGTGATGATGTCATATAGCCCTAGGTTCTTTTCAGATAGCTTCTTGGAGGGTCATGTGGAGCAGAAGTACTTTGCCTTAATGAACACCAGAACACCGACTTTGAAGTCCAGTGCCAGAATCTGCTTGACATCCACTGGGTCTTGATATTGCTCTTAGGTGTGAGCCATTTCTTCCTGGAGGAAGGCATGGAGGGAGTTGAGGTCAATTGAGTACTCACATGCTCATGCAAAGGTGAGGTCACACTCAGGGTGAACTGTGATATTTGGGTGGTAGCCCTTGTTGGTGAAGAACAGGGAAATACTGGTTTATCCCCCTCTTTGGGGTAGACATCCCAGCGTCTAGTGAGGGAGTCAGGTTTCACACCAAGGAATCTGGGGTGGAAATGTACCACCATGTTGAACTGAGAGAGGAACTCTGACCACTGGGCTTGCTGGCAGGTCAGAAGGTTCATGGTAGCAAAGTACTCGAGGTTCTTGTGATCAGTAACAATGTCAACCAGAGTGCCAGATCCTTCAAGCTAGTGTCTCCAAGTCTGGAAGGACTCGAAGATAGCAAGCTCCTTGTCATGGGTGTCATAGTTGAGCTCCAGAGTGGACAATGTCTGGGAGTAGAAGATAACAGGCCAGATTTCCTCATCCAGGCAATGGATGGAGAGGATACCAGTAACAGCATAGTCAGATGTGTCAGTTTCTACTATAAGTGAAGTGTTCAAAATCCAATGGATAAGGATAGAGGCAGAAGTGAAGGCTTCCTTGAGGGACTGGAAGGCAGTGAGGCACAAGTTATTAAAGACCCATAGAGTGCCCTTGCAAGTGAGGCAAGTGAGGGGCATGACAATATCAAAGTAGTTGGCAATGAATTATTGGTAGAAATTCATGAAACTGAGGAAAGACTGGATGTCCCAGACTTTTCAAGATACTGGCCATTCCTGGATAGCTGTGACTTTGTCTTCAGACATCGTCAGGCTGGAGGGAGAGAGCTTGTAGCCAAGATACTTGGTGGAGTTGGTATTCCATTTGCACTTCTCAGGTTTTGTGTAAAGATCATGTTTATGGAGTTTCCAGAGAACTTCCTGAATATGCTCCTTGTGAGAGGCCTTGTCTTCAGCAAAGATCAGGATGTCATCCAGATAAACTATGACACAAACATTGAGGAGATCAGTAAAGATCAAGTTAACAAATCACTGGAATGCTGCAGAGGCATTTGTCAGACTGAATGGCATAACAAGCCATTCAAAAGATCTATAGTGCATCTGCAATAAAGTCTTCCATTCATTGCCCTTGGCAATGTGAATCAAATGGTATGCATGCCAGAGGTAGACCTTGGCATGGCTCAGAGCATCGAGAAGGTCAGAGATATAGGGGAGTGGGTATCTATCTTTCTTTGTGATTTTGTTGAGTCCTCAGAAGTCAACACAGAGGTGAAGGGAACCATCCTTCTTGCAGACAAAGAGGACTGGAGCAGTTTGAGCAGAGGAGAATGGGCAGATAAACCCATTTTTGAGGTGCTCATCAAGAAACATCCAGAAAGCCTCAAGCTTGGAGGGGGAGAGGGAGTAGAGGGTGCCCAAGGGAGGAGAGGTACCTTCCTCCAGGTCAATCTTTAGATTGTGTTCGTGATGCAGAGTAAGTATGAATGCTTTGCTCTTACTGAACACATCTGCAAAGTCATGATAGTCCAGAGGGGTACCAGATAGGTCAACTAGAGCCAGAGGTGGGACTGAATCAGTGAATGCTGACCAGAGCTTGGACTCCTGAGGGCAGATTTGCAGGCTAAACTAGGTAGAACTCTGAAGACAACAGGCCAGTGCAAACGCAGGGGTGCTAACAAATGAGATGGGTGAAGCTTTGCGTTCAGAGAAACTAGGCAGATTGGGTGGGACAGGGTCAGCCAGAGGAGGTGTATCCAGAGGCTGCAGAGGTGAGCTTGGGTTTGCTGGTATGGAATGCTTGGATGTCCAGAATGAAATACTGCTCAAAACCTAATCAATTAACAGATTGAAGCAGGTGAGCTAGTTGTGTCCCAGAACCAATGAGCAGGATCTGTCTAGTGAAGTGATGTATAACATTGTCAGAGTGATATTGCCAGTTTCGAAGCAGATGGTGAGGTTGATAGCTTAAGTGATGGTGGAATTGGATGTTCTATCAAAAAGTCAGAGTTGGAATAGGGGTATGGGATAGGTTGAAAGATTGTATTTATTAACAAATTCCATATCTATAAAACAATTGGAAAATCTGGAGTCTACAAGTGTGATGAAAGATAGTTAGTGGGTGTGGGGTGATGTGTGTAGGGGTCGAGTTTCCTTGTCCCAAGGGGTCCTGTGAAGGGTTAGTACTGGGGACAGACAACTATGACCAACCTCAGTGCATGAGAATGAGAAAGGATGGTTCCAGATAATGTTCTAGACAGGAAACAAATAATCTGGTCAACAATGAGGACCAGGTGTGCTTGGATGTGGTTGTGGATGGGACTGGATCGAGGGCAATAGGAGTTGAAGGTGTGAGAACTTGATGAAGATGAAGAAAAATGAAAAAGCTGAAGGAAACTGACAATGATGGAAATGAAACAGATGGTGATAGGGGAAATTGATGATGATGTGAGAAAAACCCGACCAAGGACAAGGGTCAGACACAAATGAGGAGTCAAGGACGAGGACCCAGAAACTAACAATGACGAAGGAAAACAATGTTGAGAATGATCACGACAATGAGGAGGGGGGATTTAGACAATGGGAGATGACCAGTGGGTGCAAGACAAATGAGATTCAAGATCTCAATACAATACTTTTATAGTCCAGGTATTTCCCTGGACTTTGTAGCTATGACAACACCTGAGGCCCTATGAAGGGACACTCAAATCTAAGTAGCAAGGTGGCAAGAAAAGCAAAATGTCATAGTGGGAAGTTAAACAAGAGATAGAACCAACGAGCAATAGATATAAATACGTGATCCAGTAGATAGAACCGGACTGAATGAAACGGATACATACAAGTCCAGAACCAGATGGACAGCATGGATAATCAGATGAATGAAATGTGAAACGGACTGATCTCAAGATGGTATGGATGGACATGAGATGTGGATGGGACACTTGATGGACACCTGGATAAGCTGGAAAAGGAGACCTACAACCATAGGAGGCTGCAGGCTCCTACAGTGGGAAATGGATGTCCTGCTTGCATATAGTGACTGAGAGGATGAGAGAGCGAGAGTCAGAAAGAGTGGATGTGTTAAGCCAGATCTCCTTTGGTGCACTAGTGGAATCAATGCAACCCCCAGACTATGTAAAGTTCTGGAAGTTACATTGTATTTTTTTGTCTCCAAGGAGGTCTCTTGTTTGGTTTCCAGAGTTGCAGCCTTAGCTGCTCAACCCTTAGCAGTCTTGGAGATGGATTTTGGGCACTCCTTGGCCATATGACCATCTTGGCCACAGAACATGCAGAGCTTCAGGTTGAAGCATCTCTTTCACTCAGCTACAGTAAGCTTGCCATCCTTCCCCAACTTGGTGGAAAGATCAGGCATAGAGCAGTGGATGTAGTGGCGGACTTCCCCTTGAAGTCCTTAGACTCCTTAGGGCCACTGGAGTTGGAGTTGCTTCTGGATTGGTGGTTTCCAGAACTAGATGACTTGTCAGATTTGGTGGAGGGGTTGGCTAATAGTTTCACCTAGTGGTTGACTTTGGACTTGTGCTCCCAATAGCATGTGTTGATGGCCTGAGCCAGGGTCTGGAGTTCAGAGAGGGTGGGGGGCTTCCTAACACAAGAAATCTCATCTTTGATCCAGTTAGGGAGACCATTGTAAAAGTGATGCTGGAGGGCACCTTCTCTATAACCTCAGACTTGTGAAGCGATGCAATTGAACTTGAGCACATACTTGTTGATGCACTGGGAGTCCTTCATGGATAGATGGTCAAGTTGGTATTCCATGTCACCAACAGGGTTGTGGGGTCCAAAGTTTGTCTGCAACTCCAGGTTAAATTCCCAGAAATTATCCATCCAGACTGGACAGAGATTTGGGTCCTCACTGAGGAGGAGGTCTGGTTTGAACCACTCCAATGCCATCCCTTTCAGGTAGGATTGTGCAAATATAACCTTGGTGCAATCCGTCTGAAAGGCCTTAGGACAGTCCTGGAAGTTTAGTTCACACTGGACTAGGAATGTCTGGAGCTTCTGGGAGTCAGTTCCGTCAAACTGATCCAGTTCTCAGACCTTGGTGCAGGGGGTGCTATCAGTGGGACATTGATGAGAGGAGCAGGCAAGGCTACAGATGGCATCAGTGAGGAGGATGAGCATGTTCCAGAGGACTTGCTCATTGTCTTCGCTTCCTGGTATCTCTTTGTCATCGCTGTCCTCAGGTCCGAGCTCAGAGAAGTCAGTGTCTTCATTGGAGGAGTTACCTCCAGGACCATCTGGACTTTCTGGGCTTCTAGGACCATTGGGTGGTGTATGGAGAATGTCTTGTTCTCATGGTAGGTTGGACAACAATAACTCGTTTTTCTCAAGTTCTATGATTTATGTATTTGGAATTGGTGAGTGCTGGAGGGCATGAGCCTGGGAAATGGATGCTGGAATATGGCAAGTGGAGAAGCTGTGGAATTGGTCAACAAGGGCGGGACCTTGATGACTGCTTGCAAATACACTAAGTGGGTTAAAATGCAGGGATAGAAATGGGTTTGCACCAATAGCATGTGTTCTGGAGCACATGACATGAGTGGCTATGGCAGGTAAATTGGTTAAGGCTTATGACAAGAAGGAGTTTGAATATACTGTTAAAACTGGATCTCCAGAAGGTAACTCTGGAACATCTGGAGTTTGGACAGGATTTGGCTTCACCTTATATGGTGTGCCCTTGTCACAAGTCTGGGGTGTCCTGTAATTTTGAAGGGCAAATTAGGGTCAGAGTTGACCTTGTTGCAAGCAATAAAGGTCGAGGATGGGTCAGAGGAGAGTCCAGAGACTCAAGGGGGTCAGATGGTCAGAGACAAGAGAGTTTATAATGATATTCGAACTGAGGTAACTACAACAGAAGTACAGAGACTTATACATATATGGATGCAAAACATAAATGTTAGTCAGAGTCTGGAGGATGGATGTTAAGTATACCAGAGCTGTGCTCCTAAGCAAAGCACAGGAACAGAGGATGACTGGAGGCAGGGCTAGTGGCTACATACTATAAGCAAAGAATGTAATGTAATGTAAAGAACAAGGAGGACTAAATACAGAGTATCCAAAGTACCAGGGGAGCAGACTCATCAAGAATACACTGGAGGTCACAAGAAGGGAGTCCAGAGTTGGATCCAGAGTTGGATCCAGAGTTGAGTCCAGAGTTCCAGATCAGTGGATATGACAGGAGTTGGTGATGGTGATTTAGAAGATGAGGTGTGATGGCCTATTGGTACATTAGCAAGGCTTGTGGTTATCTTGAGATTCAGGTGAGTTTGATGGTTGGTGTTCCAGGCTAAGTTTAGATCAGGTGTTGATGGATTATGTGGGTTGCCATGTAAACCACAACTTCACATGCCCTACTTCACAACTGGCCAAATGAGCACATCTAGAATTCATTTGCCTGTCTCAATCATCATAGTGCCATCTCACAAAAGGTACAAGTACCATCCTAGTTGCTGTCATAAACCCTCCTAATCCACTCTTCTTCCATCCCATCCATCCATCTTTGCCAACATATGTCTTCACCAAGGGTAGCCATTGTCATCTACACCACATATAGTCATATCACCAAGAGTGGATCATTCATGTTCCATTTTCAAGTGTTCTGTTTATTGATGCATCATGTACATAGTGGCCAAGTCTGTCAAGGAGGGTGTTGCAGCTGCTGCTGGCTCTCCCATCTACTAGTACATCTGTCTCTTTCAATAACTGACTCACTTGTCCAATGTCACCTTCATTCACACAAAATCCTGGAAACCCCCCTGTCCAAAAAGATCCTTGCCAAGATGCATACCCCTCCCAAGCACAATTACCCCATCATCTCTGCTTAAGAGTTGGCTACCTCTTCAGTATCCCCACCCCCTGTGGCAACTTCCCTGTACAATGGAAGATATGCCCCATTGGTGCATCTCACAAATCAATTATCTCACCCAAGTCCATCTCAACCTAGGCCTTCTGGGACATGACCTGTGGCAGCTTGATCAGCAAGTTCACAGGCATGTTCATCTCAGAGAGTACACTAGGGGGTGGACAGGAGATGGCCATCCTCAACTTGCCCTTGATGCCCATACATCATAGCATCACCTATATCCCACTTGACTATGGGCATATATTCTCTCAATTTGCTAACTTGGCCAAGGTGCATGGTGGTGTGTCTCATTGGGTTCTGTATCATGTACAGGCACATCCATTTATGCCAGTTTTGGTTGCATCCTTAAGTTGAGTACCTTTGTGTCATATCTTATAATGTGTCTTACAATATCTAATCCAACCTTGTTATCACACAGACATCACAAGCCTGGTTAACAGTATTGACATACTGTTCTATGAATCTCTTTGTTTCAATCATTTGTTGCCACTAATAGCAATCTCCTTCTTGTAGTATAGCTCCCACTCTTGTTCAATAGATGCACCAGTATTCTGTATATTTGCACCTTAATTTTATTTTGTTAATGAGTAGTCTTTCAAGTAGGACATGTAAATTCATGGTATTTAGGTGCTCACTTCCCTGATATCATTCAGTCCTGAGGCCTCTTATACAAATTATCCCAATATTTCGCATATTTTGATTGTTTATTAAATAACTTCTGAACACAAACAAATATCAACAAAGTGTCAGTGTATGAATGAACATGCTTACTTGGGGCTAATTACTGGTAAAAGAATTATGTAATTTGGATCAGAAACCATGGAGATATATACAATTCAAAACTGACACTTATTGGGACAATTATATGAGTATATTTCAGATATATTAGAATCTGATGCTCCACCATTTCTATTGTAATCAACTGTCAATATATTGTTACTATGGTGATGTTACCTGTCATGGGACCTATAGTTGAGCTATTTAAGTAGGACTCATTCCCAGAATCTCATCATCTCACAATGCACTTTATCTCCTTTGCTCAAAAGGAAAATATCCTTTCTCTTGCTTCTAATGGCTATTCTACTCACCAAATTGCCTCCAAATCTGGTATTGGCAAGTCTACTATGTCCAGGGTACTCCAGGATATCCTTCCCAACTGATTAGTTCCTTCTTCTGGATATCCTTCAAAGCTTTCTTCTTGCTCTTAGCAATATATTCTCACTCAAATCACCACTGGCAAGGCTTCTAATGCTGTTCAGGCCACCAAACACATCAATGCCATTATCAGCAGCCCAGTCTCCTCAGAAACAGTCCAAAGAATTCTCAGGAAAAACTTATTCAAGGCTGTGGTGAAAAAGAAAAAGCCATTGCTTATTGCAGTGCATAGAAAAAAGCATTTAAACTTTGCTTTGAAATACAAGGAGTGGACTGTAAGGATTGAAAGAGGGTAATCTGGTCAGATGAAACTAAAATCAACAGGATTGCATCAGATGGAAGGCAGTGGGTGTGGAAACAGTCTGGAAATGGATTAGTTGAGAGGGAGATTCAGGGTACAGTCAAGTTTGGTGGAGGAAATATCATGGTATGGGGCTGTATGGGCTGGGAAGGTGTGTGGAGACTTGCAGAGGTTGAGGGGAAGATGAATGCTGAGCAATATGTGGACATCTTGAGGGACAATCTGCTGCCTAGCATGGAGGAAAGTGAAATTTCTCAAGAGGATCTTATATTTCAACAGGACAATGATCTCAAGCACACCTCCAAAAGAGCTAAGGAATGGATGGAGAACAACAATATCACTCTCCTAGACTGGCCTCCACAGTCTCCAGACCTCAATCCCATTGAAC
>JBBPKT010001084.1:0-11131 GCA_038089395.1 Pulveroboletus frians
ACAGACGGGCAAACAGAATGAATCAATAGGGAAATGGAACAATATCTCTGAGCATACGTCGCCAAGAGACAGGACAATTGGCTTGACTACCTAAAACTTGCTCAGTTCCATCACAATAATTCACTCTCCTCTTCCATTGGCTCTTCCCTGTTTGCCGTCACTCAGAACTATTCCCCCTGGATGGGTTTTGAAGGTTCCTCAGATACTTTGACAGGAAGCTTCCATTCCAACATCAGGCGTGCACACCAAGAGGTGCAAACAGCGTTGGAATGCACTCAGGAGCACATGATGTGCAACCAATGTTGCAAACTCTAGGAGCACACACCACCGGCCTTGGCTTCACAGGCTATTACTGAGCCTGGCAAGGTAAGAGAGGGAGAAGGCGAGCTTATGCACACTAATCACCAGTAAGGTAGCAGGAAGACAAGTGGTCAAAGCTGGGGACACCAGCTGAGACCCTTGGGTTTATATAGTACAGAGGACGGCGCACGGACCATAGGGTCCGTGGGATAAACTACTATACATGGCTAGTATAAGTACATGACTGTGAGAGAGTTCCCACCAGGGTTAACAGAGATTAAAGGGGCATGCCAGCCATGAGGCATGACGTCATATGATGTCATGGTCTGGGCCTGGTCATGTGACTTGGTCACGTGACGAGAAAAGAAAGGGGCATGAAAATGGTTTGTAACAATCAAGACTCCACTAGATCGGAGGCCCCTGATTACGTGCCTGGTGACCAGGTCTGGCTCAGTATGGATAACTTGAAGTTACCTTACACCGCCCATAAATTAACTCAGCGGTGGCTCAGGCCGTACAGCATAGTGCACGTCCTTCTGAACGCAGTTGAACTGCATCTTCCCACATCTTTCAAGATTCACCCGGTTGTGAACATATCCCAGATAAAGCCTTACCAATCCCTGCTGCCTGGACAGCCAATCTCTTGCCCAGATGCAATCAAGGTTTCAGAAGAAGGCCATCCCAAATATGAGGTCGAGGCGGTCATCGCCTCCTGCTTGAAACGGGGGAAATTGGAGTATCGCGTGCGCTGGAAGGGGTATGATGAGACCAATGACACGTGGGAACCGGCTTCCCATCTTGACAATGCATGTGACACAGTTGACGCCTTTCATCACTCTTCCCCGTCTGCCCCTCGCCCATTACGCGGCTTGTCTCTCAACAAGATAAATTGCCTGTTTACCGTCTATGGCCCTGAAGCTGGTACTCCGTTTGCAACAACTCGTCTGGAACTGGAGTCGTAGCAAAGGGAGGTAATGTTATGAACCATCTTCATGCCCTCTCCTTTTCTTCGTCATGTGACCAGTCACATGACCGGGCCCAGACCATGACATCATATGACATCATGCCTCATGGCTGGCATGCCCCTTTAATCTCTGTTGACCCTGGTGAGAACTCTCTCACAGCCGTGTACTTGTACTAGCCATGTATAGTAGTTTATCCCACGGACCCTATGGTCTGTGCATACATTACCATAGTATATAAAGCCAAGTGTCTCAGCTGGCATCCCCAGCTTTAACCACTTGTTATCCCGCTCTCTTGTGGGTGATTGGTGTGCTTGAGCTCATCTTCCCTTCCTCTTACCTCACCAGGCTTGGTAATAGCCTGTGAAGCCGAGGCCGGTAGTGTGTGCTCTTGTAGTTTGCAACAACATCAATGTACTGGCATGCACACCTGATGCGACAACTGTCACTCACCATGTCTTGGCGAGAAGCATGGCAACTGAGTGAGTGCATTCTCACCACTTCACATCCTGAATCTGTATGTGTGCTAAAGAGATGATCAGGCTTGTGATCACCACCATGCTATGTAACACATATGTTTGCCAATGGAATGTACTGCATCCACTGGACCATGATGCACGTCATATGCCATGGCTTGAAGACATATCCAGATTGTCATGTTCTGGGATTGTGTGGTGATAATAGGAATAAGAAAAGGAGAGGCCATTTTCGGTGGAATGATGCCAATTTCTATTGTGTGTGTCTGTGGCAAAGGACAATTCACACGAATATTCATTGCAAGTGGGTTGAATATGTGGTGGGTGCCATTCCATGCCAAATGTTGATGTAGGGTGAGAGCTACTCCAATTAATGGTCTGAACACTTCCAGTGGCGCTCGGGGAGTCCATGTCGAATGGGCTTTATGTCTGTTGGTGGGTGTGAGCTAGCTGTGTAGTTACTTGATGAGGCTCTTCCATTCCATCACATTCAATGTAGCCGGGACGAATGGAGCCATTACCAATGATCCATCTGGCACCATTCCACCACCTCAATCTTGGAAGGTTGATTCTGAGTTGATGGTATGAACCACTTGATATGACGATTTGTTTGTGCCCTCCCTAGACTTGTTGAACCTCCATAAAAAGAACCATGGTGCACACTCACAAAGATTTTGTCAGAGACATGTCTGTTGTTCCAAGAGCTGTGGAAATTTGACTTTGTTCAGCTGGTCAATCAGACTGTTCTAAGAATGAAGTGACAGCGTCCATGGTATCTCTTTGAGCATCAGGCACTTTCACTGGTGCACACCAGATGACTATAGATGATACAGAAGAATCAATGTGTCCATTCACTAAATCACTATCATTTGGCTGTGAGGTCATGTGGACGTCCAACTGTGTGAGCACCTCCCTGGATGTTACTTCCAGTGAATGGGAGCATTCAGTCCTCACTAGTGAATGGCATAATTATCATAACGATGGCCTGCAAGAAGAAGAAACTTACACTGATGATGCAGTCTCAGAGTGTTCACAACTGAGCTCTGTCTCTGCTTCACACACCATCTCCTGTTTTACTGCTTGCCACTTGGTGTGTGAAGGACCATGAAGAACGTTTTTGACATCTGAGTCTTTACTCGTTGAGGTACCCACAGGGCAGTCTGATGTAGTAGCATTTGTAGTGTGAGGAGCAGGCATATTCATGCAACCTGCCCCTTTAACCATAGGTGTCTGCAAGGTAGCAAATGTCTGCTGATCAGAAGTGGGGTGTCCACTAGATATCAACATGTGATCACTTTCATCTCTTGATGAGTGCCATGCGTGCATATAACTTTCTATGCTGTCTAGGAAATTAATGCTTTCAAGGGGCAGTTTGCTATCCGGAAAAAGGGTGGACTTGAGGGGCAGGGGACTAGAATCCCAAGCACCTGGCACCAGAATGACACCTTCTGACAGATGATCATATTCTGCCTCCAAGGATGGGCTGGGAGTACCATTTCTCAATTAGCATTCACCTGTAGAGATAAGAAAAACCTACTTCATGACTGTCAAGGATATGCTTGTTTCCCTGGAATACGAGGTTATCCTTGGTGATTCAACCCCATGCTGTTCAGCCAATCCAGTTGGCCCAGTCATGACATTGGCCTGCGTCCACGCAGCCTTGCACCGCCAAGGCATTTTCTTGTCAAATCGGCAGGTCTGCTCTTCGTTTTGCACCAGACTGTGAAGCAATTGGTCCATCAATTGTGCAGAATCTCCCCCCAGTGCCTCTGAGTCCGTCATACACACACTGATGCCAAATCTTGTGTAAGCGCAAATATTTCTTGGGGAAAAAGTCTCATGTAGAAGTTGCACACGTTGTCAGCCAGCATGCCCTGGTACCTTTCACATCTTGCATACTTTCCCTAGCATTCATGCACTGGACCTCAGTTGGCTTCTCACTCCTTTGAATCGACAAGTTCCCAGCTATGGATATCTCCGGCACCTTTGCAGAGGTATCTGTGTGTATGACAAGTCATTTTTCATTCGAGTTTTTTTTAATTTTGTAGTTTTTATACTGCTCCCCCTCCCCTCTTTCGAGCCCTCACAAGGTGTTGACACCGTCATAGGGCACAAAAGTCAGTGGGAGATCAGGGTGGTGCTGGGGCGATAGATGCCCCTAGCACTGGACGAGGATTCGTCCAGAAGGGGGACAGTAGTGCCCCCTACAATCCATGAGTTAGATGCGAAGTTGACAACGGCGTGGTGTTGTTGTAGGAAGGGTATCCCCAGGATACAATCGTAGCGATCGATGTTAGCTATATCAAAATACGTGTGGGCAGTAAATTTGCCAATAACAACAGAAGATTCACTCCCATGGGTGATCTTCGAGCAGCTGCCTATGCAGCCCAGTTGCAGCATGAGCTGTTGTGTGAGGGGGTATACCTCCATCTGGGTGACCTTCACAAATGCAGGGCTCATGAAATTGCTGGTACTACCAGTGTCGATCATCATGTAGGCCAGACACCCATTGATGGTGATCCGGGCCGTTGCACATGTGCGTAGTGCTGGTGCGATCACTGGCCGACTACCGGGGTTATCCCCAGGCCCCATCCGTGTATGCATTGCATACCTGAAGGAACGGGGGTGAACCTCCCCCATTGCACTTTGGTGTGCTACATCGAGCACGGCCAACTGCACCTGCATGAGATCAGGTGGTCCATCCTGTGGGATGACCATTGACCCGTGTGCGGTCTCAACCACTAGGTCATCCGGATACATTCTGATCCGGAGTGGGGATCGCTCTATGAGCTCCTCTACGATGATATTGTATGATGTGGCGACCTCCCACCCGGTAAATGAGGCACATGGGCATGCCCGTACTGCCTCGGATCTGAGGTTCTGAGCGAGGAACACTCGGTATCCCTCAAAAATGCGAATTTGTTTCACAAGTTCAGCTATCGCTGCATGAATATGGTCGATATCAAGGCCATGTCCTGTCATTTGTGTGCGATCACACTCGTCCCAGCCCTTCATTGAGGACATGGCATCTGAGCTTATCTGAACTTCAGACACTAAAAAAACCCATTGATAGATTAGTTCAATTCATCCAAACAGGGCAACTACGTGCCTGTGTTTCACTGGAGATTGTTTGCATGCTCCTGTGTTTCATTAGCCCCCAGTGGTGGGGTCCTTATCCCGGGCCTTCAAACCATATTAGCATGCAAAGGGGAGCCATGATCCATCACAAACCTGCTAACAACATTGATACAATCCACTGTGATATCAATGTCATTGTGTGCAACCATAGTAGGAGTACTCTCTGGAGTCCTGTAAAATTCTGATGAGTCAATACTTGCAACCTCCTCCACAATGGTCATATCATCAACACTTGTGGAACTGGACCTGTGGACACCAGAAATCTGATAGGTTCACTCTTTCTCAAGTGAGACACAATATGGTTCCGGTGATCGAGTCTGGATGGAAACCTCGATGGCATGCACCAGTACATTGGCTCCCATAGAAGGGAGTTGAGACAGACCATTTGCATGTTGAACCTAACAAGATGTGAGCAATCATGACTCAGTCCAGATCACTAGAAGACACACCAGGCTTGCTACCCCTGGCTGAACAGGATGTTCTTTGCTATGCAAACCGCCTTGGTTAGGAAGAGGGGTGAGGGGCAAGGGGCAAGGGGAATTCATTGAATCTGTAAGAGAAGAGGGATGAGTATCTGCATACAAATACAAGAAAGAACAAACCTCTCGCTTCCCCGTCACTGTTTGCTATGTGATATAACATGTTAGATAGACTGGATCTGATTGCCTACCAAGGGAGAGCACGCACCAGTTTGCATTGGCCCACAGCCATCCACGAAGGTCCAGCATCGGCGCTTGGTGGTTCACACAAGGAAGACTGTTGGTCCAATGATTGATGTCTTCCCAGAACATTGGTCAGGCTTGTGCAAAGTGATGTCCCACTAGTTTCACTTCGGTGTGATTGAATGAAATGGAGGACAGAGGAGAGGTGTGGGGGTGGAGTGAGGCAAGGGTGTGGAAGGACAGCAATTTATCAGGTATGTGTGGGACACAGGGGGCATAGGGAAGCCATCAGGTTATGCGAGGCACTTGCGATCAACACGGACTTGTCTGTGGATGTTGGGGACAGGATAGTATCGCAAACCAACCATTGCACATAATCAAACACATGAATGTGTCTGTCATATGACCCAGTCAGGAAATGTCTGGAAGTGAGTGCATTGCAGTGAATGATGAAGACACAGTAGGAGATGAAGCATACTGGGATATCCAACATGAGACCCACTGTCTTCATATGAGAGATTTGCTTTGTCCAAGTCCTCATATGATATCAGGCTCAGTATTGGGCAAAAGTAACCACTCACCTCTGGAACTTTAATGAGATCTAAGATGAAACAAAGTAAGTCTCCATAAGGGCATGTTTGGATTTGACAATTTTCTGACTTCCCACCTCCGACTAGCCCCCCCCCAACCTCCTCTTACCACATCCTGCACTATCTTGCTCCCCTTCCTCTTCCCTTACCCAACAATGGTGCCTCCTTTGCTCATCCACCTTCATCCGCCCTCTCAACCCAGTCCTCTATCTGGTTCATGACTTCCCTTGCCCTGAGATATGAAGGTTTTGAGGCCTCCAGGTCCTCGATGGCACCCTCAACAGCCTTGGCACTTACCGCACCCATGGCCTACTGCTTGAATCTGGCAGTGATCATCCTCTTCCCAGCCTGGGTGATGGACACAGTGCTTCCCAGAGACATGATTGTTGTATGTGTAATCTTATCCCTACCATAAACCTCACCCTCACCTATCTTCCCCCTGGCACTAACAATGACTCCACAGCAGCCACTCCCCATGCCGCCTCCTTGGCTGGTCATAAGGCTATCTATGGTGAAAATATTCTGCCACGGCGCTCCACAACATCTCTCCTTGGCCTTGTGTGACTCACACTCAAGGACAAGGTCTCAGTGCATTATATCTTCATCCTGCGATCATTGTCCCTTCATGCTCATTTTCAGGCTCTATTATCCATATCTGCTGTAGCATCGTTGGTGCTCACTCTCTTCAAGGACTTCGGCACAACCCTTCCTGTCGGCCAGTCACCCATTGACTGGATTGAGGGTGTTGCAACCATGATTGCAACTCTCATTGTCACACGTTGTTGCTTTTTTCTCTCCCTCACCTCATCACTCCCCTACTCAGGTCATTGTCAGTTCTCTCAACGACTGGCAGAAGGAACGTTAGTTTGCCACTTTCAATCGAAAATAGGATGAACACATGCTCAAGCTACTCACAACGGCAGTGAGCATCTCATTCAACATCAGAGTACGTCATCTGCCTGGTCAGCACCATTTATTGACCTCTATTCATCTATAGGAGGTCATGGTTGGTGACATTGCATTACTGGGACCAGGTGAAGTGGTCCCCTGTGATGAAATCTTCCTTTCTGGGCACAGAGTACAGTGTGGCAAGTCAGCAGCTATGGGCAAGGCGAATGCCATCAAAAAGGCCTCGTATTCAGCCTGCTTGGCACTTAAGAACGTGCAGAACACTATATGGCCTGGAGGTGGCAGAGCCATCAGAGGGCAGCCAAAGTATGCATTGCCTCATCTGTCTCACACAGACTGTTTCATCATTTGTGGTAGCAAAGTATGAGAGGGTGTTGGGCAATATGTGGCTGTCGCAGTTGGAATGAAAAGCTTCAATGAGTAAGTTATGACAGGTAAGAGGAACCTGACCCCCCTCTCCTCAGTTGTATCTCACAATGACATCAGCCTTGCATACTGATGCTGGTAGATGCCCTCCTAGCCACCCTTCACTGCCATCTGGGTAGAACGGCTCTCCCTGGCAAATGCATTACTGAGGCCTACTGCAGAGGTGCTCAAAGCCACAGCCTATACACTGCTGCCTTCAGGTGCTTGGATCCCAGCAGCTGGGATTGTACTGTCAGTACTTGCTGCTGGGCTGGGCTCCCAAAGGCGCTGTGCAGGCGAAAGGGTACCCTGCATGGCTGGCCCTCTTCCCAGTGGGTGTGGGCTTCTCAAAGAGGGTGCTGCTCTGAGGATGTCATGTGGCTGAGGGCGGCATCGCCAGTGCTAGCCACAGGCCCTCTTCTAGCAGGTGGTCTGCCTGACAATCCAATTGGGCAGGTGCATGAAGAATTCCTGCAGAATGCCGAGACAGAAAGCCCTTCTAGCACTGCTATTCCAGCAACATTTCAAGATCAACAACAATATCAACACCATCACAAACCTATACCTTGCAGCGTCCTTGCGAATATGGGGATATTATACCTACAGTGTTACTCCATCCTGCCCTTGGCCATTTTGTTGATGACTGTCACACCATCAAAGTAGCAGCTAAGGGTTATAAGCTCACTGGGGAGCTGGCAAACGCCATTTCAGGCTTCTATGATGAGGAAATTGACCAGGCTAGGGCTATTCCCAGGTATTTGCCACTTACAGGATAGATATTGTTGCTAGCAAAATAGGACCAAGGAAGCATATGATGGGTGGGAACCTCAGAGTCCATGGTCATTGCTGCATGATCACTGAATTTAAGAATGAAGCTGGGACTCATGGAGGGGATCTGTATTTCCAAGTCCTCAGATATTATTTGGAGTCGATGAGGGACTCAGCTCTCAAATTCATGAGGTCTCCCCTTCCATGCTTTGTTCTTGCAATTTCTGGTAGGTTCTTGCACCTTCTACTGGCTCTGGCAAATTCATGGTTACTTTCTGTAGGCTCAACAATCATGATCGCTGGTGCTACATGGAATCTGCATCCAACAGCACAATCCCTGACGGCATATGCTCTGCTCCATTTTCACCCCACCAATACTAACAGCCTGGGTGTTTGGGCACATCACTTGGCTGCTCTCCACCAGGCAATTCAAAGTCTGGAGGAATATTATGAGAAGCTTGCAACCCACTTCCTACTTCCAGACTAGCCCCCCCCCCATTCATTCCCGCACCCAACAAGCTACACCTCACTCCAAGATGATACATTGATACATTTCAGCTACATGGATGAGGGGAGCTTCCTTCCACATTTATCCAGGGTCACAAAGTCAGCAGGAGCAAGCCAGTCCATGACAACCATGAACCACCCGCCAGGAATCTTTTTGAACCTATGTAGGGTTAGGGCACATCCCAATGATGCAAGGGCTCTATGAGCATCACATGAATAAGTCCGAATGAATTTGATGCAAACAGGATTGTCTATGTCCACAGTGCCATGAAAGATGAGCTTCCTGAATGGTACATTCGATGATATATCTATCCGACCGAAATCATTTCATGACACAGGGCACGTCCATGGGGATATCCAGGGTACGAATGTCACAGTATCCAAGTCAGATGAGAAGCAGTTCATGATCATCGATTTCAACTGGGCAGGCAACATCGGTGAGGCGTGATATCCACTGAACATGAATTACACAAACATCTGAAGGCTGTTGGATGCTCATGATCTGGAAGATATCCTGGTAGAGCATGACACTGAGATGCTCAGCTACCTGGGTACTTTGTCTAATTCTATGTGTAGCAGAGTTTGTTCATTTTACTTCCTGTTCGATTATGTTATTTGTTGGAATATACTATGGTAGCCTTTCGCATAATCTACAAATCTCATCATGTAGTCTTCTCAAATTGGTATGATGCTGTGGAGCTGTCGCCCAACCCTGAATAAGGTGCATATCTCACAATCAATGACATTGACATTGGCTATACATATACCGCAGCCTTGAGTACCTCCAATGACAGTCACCATCAATTGCATCCTAAGAAATACCCTAGGAAAGATGAAACATCAGTCCAAATGGTCATTCAATAAACACAAAGGACCCACCGTAATTGATACTTAGCCAGCTATAAGCAAACAAGCGATGGTTTCTACACTCATGCTGTACAACATGCCTCCATAGCTCATTGATCCTACAGCACTTGTGACAAGGTTATCCCTATTAGCATATATTTGAATCAATATCAATAGTAATCAGGAAAACTAAAAATGCTGAGCGTATCTGTTGACATCGTATCTGTCCGGTGCAACAGTGTAGTTCTCCGTTATGTTCTGGCTAGGCATCAAGAAAAATCAATGTCACAGCGGATGCCGAGACACGAGGGCACCACAAATAGGTGGTGTATTGGAAAGTTGCTTAAAGAGGGTGACAGAGGCAGAGTAGGTTTGGTGGGCCCATCGCGGCAGGGAGACGTTTCGCTGAGGGATTGATATGGGGTTGTTCACCATAGGGGACTCAATGTCAATGGATTCAGACTGGAGCACAACTGTCTCTTCTGAGCTATCCTCAGTGGTCTTGGGCTTATCATTGTCATCACTCTCCAACTGGTCACTGAGCAATGTGGGTACAGCAGAAAGGTGAGAATGAGTATGCATCTGCCTGCATGTGTGGCTCAATGAAACAAATGAGAAAGGAGGATGAGGCATGAGGGGGCGTGTACCATACATTGTTCGGTAGTGTGACTTCATTGACATTTCGGTGCTCAATGAAATAAATGAGAAAGGAGGATGAGGCATGAGGGGGTATGTACCATATGTTATTCGGTAGTGTGACTTCATTGACATTTCAGCCTCAAAATGCACAAGTTGGTTGACAGCGATGTGTATGCGTGCTTGGTGTCTATCAGTGTCGTTCACATGGCAATAAATCATGGGTGCCAGTGCAGTTGGTTCTGTTTCATCCGCTGGTGAGATAAAATGGATACCGTAAGACCAACAGAGCTGGAAAGGGATCAGTGCAAGCAGTCATGAGAAAAAGACACTCAAAGTGCAGATGGGTTATAACCAGAATAAATTGAACTTACAATCATGCCAAGCATACTGAACACCACGAGATATGTGAGTGAACAACCAAACATGGTGTCAAGGGTATCATCTGATCCCCATTTGAGAAGGGGGACAGTAGTCACAAGGGATTGCATGAGTGTGATGGGGAGTGAATTTGAGTTCATGAACATCAATGCGGCAGTAGCAAAATTCCTGGCAAGGGATAAGGCAACAAAGGAGTGTGAAAAAGAATCATACACTTGAGAGCACTTCAGACAGAATGCCCGGGTGAGCCAGTGTGTGATAACGGCAGATAGATGGTGATGTGGTGAAGAAGAAAGGGATGACCCATAGCTGGCATAGTTTAGCTAGGTGGTGTGAGAAGAGTAGCAGGAGAGACAATGAGACATACCTGGTGTCAGAAAGAAAGTGACTTTTGAAAACAGGAGAGCAGGTAAAGATGACCACGTTGAACATGCCCAATACAATGAACACTGGGCTGTGGAACACAACAATCAATTCAGATGTTCATGACCAGACAAGGACAGGCAACATACTCACTGCATGATGAGGGCAATGATGGCTTGAGGTCTCTC